>MJUU01009417.1:0-36569 GCA_002080025.1 Modiolus philippinarum
TAACATGTTTTCAGTACCAATACCCTGATATGCCATATTTTCACGTTCCACAAATCTAAATAACAATGATAAATATCACTATCATTAATTGTCATAACATCATTGCTATTTATACGAATTGTTGTTTGTTTAACTATTGCTCTTCCTATGTTTTGGTAAATAGTTGAATTATCGTCTTTAGATTCTATCTCTAATTTAAAAGATAATCTAGTTGTTCCAGGAACAATAACATCATTACTACCTAGATTAGGAAATATTACTGATAACTTTTCATTTTTGTCAATGGTTGAAGGATTATTATTTATTACAACACTTTGACGAATTCCTTTTACAGCGTGAGGTTCTCTTAATTTTCTGTAAGGATTTAATTTTTCTCCGTAAGCCTCCATTTTTTAAGGATTAAAATGAGTTTATAAAAATAATTCAATTACCGCTGATACTAGAGTATTGATACATAAAGGACTATCACTCTTACTCATAAAACTTATTCTATCTCCAGCCTTAACATATAAAGGTTTTTCAAAGTTTTTATATTTATTATATTCATAAACAGAATCATCCAATTCTATTCCATCATTAGTTAATTTATCATTAACACTCACCATGACAGTTAAACCATCTTTTCCTGTTTTAACACTTATTAAACTAAGACCTAATATTTGACCTGGATAGTTCATTACAAAATCACTTCCACTTGTTGATTTTTTTTGTATTAGAATGGAATAAAAACCTCATGAAAAATGCAGATGGCAAATTAAGCAGCTATATTTTGTGCAAAAATAATTTGAGATGTGAGGGGTATTTGTCTATAATAAACAATTTTGAATTAGGAAAATGGCTAACACGTTTACGCCTATCAGCACACTCTCTAAAGATTGAGAAAGGTAGACATCAGGGTATCCCAAGACACAATAGGACATGCTCCAGGTGCTCCAGTAACGAAGTCGAGGATGAAATACATTTCCTCTTCCATTGTGATGCACTTAGTGACAAAAGACATAAGTTACTATCTTCTATAGAGGAGAATTGCACTAATTTTAAGAATTTAGATTCAAAAAACAAATTTATATGGTTAATGAATGTTGAAAACAAAGAAATTTTAACTGAATTGTGCATATTCATTAAAAGTAATGAAAAATTCAAGATTTAAATGTTTAATTTATTTCGTTAAATGCAAATCTATTTTTTCCCCTCATATATATAATTTTGGAGCAATGGACATGTTCTACTGGAGGTGGCACTTTTTCTGGTTTACATAAACCTAAGTTATTGCCAATGAAGTAAAGTTCATACAAATATATGAGAATTCCCTATTGTGAAAAATTTATTTAAATTTCAAGAAATCGCACCCATATTTTTGCATCTGACCATTTTGATGGAAAAGTATTTCCATCTCTTTAATTTCGATATAAGTTAGTTTATTAATCATTTTAATCTTAATAGAATTTGATTCAAACCATATGCACACAGTGTATGTGCTAGGAAAATGACATACATAATATTGAGTTATCCAAGAAGCACCGGCCCTTGGTGACTCTTGCATCTAATCAACTGCCTTGTACAGCACTTGTTTTTTTGCACTAGTCACGAGGTGGATTCCTCTTATTTTAGATTGTCATTTCCGTGTTAAATTTAATTTGTCGCCAAATGCAAGGTGAAAGGAGACTGACTGGTTAACATAGTGATAATAGATTCCTATATGCATCGGCCCTTGGTGACTCTTGCATCTGATCAACTACTACAAACAGTACTTGATTTCTTGCGCTAGTCACGAGGTGGATTGTTTCACTATGTCACCTCTCTATCATCCTCTTTTTATTTTATTTATTATATATTCCTTATACTGTATTTTTCACTTGAAATCTCTAGACTTTGTGCCACCTCTAGTACATAATCGGCAACATTCACTTGTGATAAACCAGAGACATTTAGTAACATGTGTTTAATATTCTCTGGATACATACTGTTTATTGTATATGACTGTTTTTTTTCTATATATGTAATAATGTAATATTTGTAATGACTTTGCCCTGCATGGGCCCTTGATCGGAATAAACATATTTATTTATTTATTTATTTATTTATTTATTTATTTATTTATTTATTTATATTCAATTTGTAACAAATGTTCTATTAAATCAAATATAGATCCTAACTCTTTGGCAAAGTAAGAGCAGTCTGCTTACTTGAGACACAAAATTACACTTTGGAAACTTTCTGTGGATCCATTTCTTATTAATATTTTGCTGTTGTACTAGTACATTTTTCAATATTAAAATTTGTAATTTTGTTCTGTATTGTATTCTACCATAACTCAAATCCCAGAGGAACGAACCGTCTTGATATCGTCATTTGGCGTCTGTCCATCTGTCGTCGTCCGGTATCAAGACATGTCAGTACACAAGAGGGGACGGTGACACAACGGACACCGGACCCTCCTGTTACATTTTTGGTGGCCAGTGTGGGGATCTGAGGCGAAACATTGGTAGAAGGCACATATAATTTGAGAGATTGTATTTTTCAGAGTTAGCCTTTACAACTGTTGATTTTGCAGGTGTTATGAAACAAACATGTGTATGTGGATGAAGCCATCCGGTTGTAACGTAGTGTTTTGTTGTTATTTGAAATATCATTTACACTTACAATGTTAAACAATATGCACTATGAACATATAAAAATACTCTACTGTTTATGCTTTTCATGTATTTCATGGGGCTTATTTTTGTCATATTTTATTGTATACCGACAAACCATGATGATCTGCGTAAATTGTGATACAGTGTCACAAACCGGAGAAGCTATCTTCCAAAGAAAATATTAGTAGGGGTTAGCACATTTTAATATACAGTTATTTACACAATGAACATATAATGGTTTATAATTGTGGTGTTAATGGAGTGTATGTAGATACATACTAGATGTCAATTAGATGACTGTAATGAGACTAGTTGTACTCAGTCTAGTTTTGTATGTGCACTTACATTTGTTTTGATGATGCATACTGTAATGAAACTTCCGAAGATGAGAGTAGGGGTACTCAGCTTAATAGTATTGTATTTATCTGGTGAATATATAGCTGCGGGACCGTAGCTCTTATGGTCCTTGTGCTAATTTTTTGATAGGTGCGGACCATAGAGCTACGGATTTACCCCTATATAAAACTTGCGACTCTTGAGACACGAATTTTGTCGCACGTTTTTGGGAGTTATTTGACAACCGGACGCCAAGTACGCCTATCGAAGTGTGTTTATTTCGTTTCCTTCCATATTTTTCTAATACTTACAACATTTAATTATGCAAGGTGAGTCATTATTTTCTATTTATAAAGGAAATTGTCCAAAAATAAACGTAATCCTGCCTACTTCAGTTGCCATTTTGAACATCGCAGTCACGTGACATTTCAAGAGGCGGCAATGAAAGCCAGATCATGTCCAGAACGGATATTTCAAAATTCATTAAGAATATTTCTGAAATGCAGATGAATTAATTATTTGCATTCAAAAAGCTTTGCAAAAGTGATAAATGCTGCTATTCAAATCAGAGATCGACAAAATATTTACTTTAGGATATCCGTTCCGGATACGATTTGCATTTAGTCTCGCCTCCCGAAAAGTCTCGTTCCCAATGAGATTGATGTCAGCAAGATGGCCGGAGGCGGTTTGACCCCAACGATGACGTTTGTTATGATAATGAGCAGGAAATGAATATTTATTGGTAAATAAATATGGAAGGTTGCGGATAAACATTTAAAGAAACGAAATACATAAATGAGACTGCCTCCGCTTGGCGTCCGGTTGTCAAAAAACGTGCGACAAAATTCGTGTCGCAAAATCGCAAGTTTTATATAGGGGAAAATCCGTAGCTCTATGGTCCGCCAAATCAGAAAAAAATAAAAGGACCTATAGAGCTACGGTTCCGCAGCTAGTGAATATATACAAGAGTGTATTTATATTTTTATATTATAAACTATTTTAATGTGGTGTAATATTCATATACTATTTTATATAGTAGGTTATATCATTGCAATATCTGTGCATTTGTTTGTGCATGTTATTTTGAAAAGACAACTTAATATTGCTGTATAATTCAAGAAGTGTATTGTCAAATTAGATAGGCAAGTGGGATGAGCAATCTCTAGCCTACCAATGTGCACTAACTGTTCTTAGAATAACATGTCAGTTGAAATGGTTGTTTAAAAAAGATGGTGATGGAATCATACCAGAGAAACAGATGGTGAACAATAACCAGCGATTACAACGCATCTCAGGCAAATCTGGAATTGGTGGACACACAACCGTTCTTGTTTTATTTGGACAAATTTGTATTTTCATCGACATTCTTTAAGGAGGGAAGAATGTAACGGTTGTGCTGAAAAAGCAGTCGTATTATCTACCCTGAATTGAAGGAGTCGAAGAATTCCAAAATGTGCAACGTGGATGAGGACACAGCTATAATTTGTAATGTAAAGCACAGTGAATTTAATGTTGGAATTGAACAGTCCGTGTTAAAATGCAGAACATTAAAGTTTGTGTTTATTGCAAAATTTCAAAAAGAATTATATTTATTTCAGGAAAAGGGACTTTACACACATATTCAATTTGTAACCAATGTTCTAGGTCGGAATTGACCAAATGGATCAAATATAGATCCTAACTCTTTGGCAAAGTAAGAGCAGTCTGCTTACTTGTGACACAAAATTACACTTTTGGAAACTTTCTGTGGATCCATTTCTTATTAATATATTGTTGTTGTAGTAGTACATTTTTCAATATTAAAATTTGTAATTTTATTCTGTATTGTTTTCTACCATAACTCAGATCCCAGAGGAACGAACCGTCTTGATATCATCATTTGGCGTCTGTCCATCTGTCGTCGTCCGGTATCAAGACATGTCAGTACACAGGAGGGGACGGTGACACAACGGACACCGGACCCTCCTGTTACAAAAGCAATCTTGAATTCTCATTTTGGTGAAGCATCCAAAACGCAAATAAAATGGTCACATACTGTAGAAACTCTATGGTGCACCAAAAGAAGGTAACAACCAGTTAAAAATTAACATAATTGCTGCAAACGAATATTAAGAAAAGCTCAAAGGCATGCAGACGCCACAAAAGGGGATAAAATGGCTGATAAAATTACGAAGGTCTACAGTTCAGATAAAAAATAACAAAAGACGGTCACAAGTGGATAATACAAAAAAAAAACTAAAATGTCGTGAGGAAACAATTGATCCTGATACTAGTATTCTTCAAATCTGACAACCCTAAAAAATTGAGAATCATGCAATTAAAGGGGACAAGAAATAGCATGTTTAACTAAAGAAGGAGCTGTAGAAGTTATAACTAGATTAAATTCTAGGAAATTGCTGGACTGAGATGGAATTTCAGCAGAACACTAAAATTAAGTAAAAAGGATAGCAGGCAACGCCTACAATGACCCAAAGATACAGATATAAGCCTCATTCTACCAAGGAACTGCACAAGGAAAAAACAAACGAACGTAAGCAACGATATAACAGCAAAAGGAACTCGGGAAAGAAGGACTTGATACCCGCAATAGCAAAAGCCAGTGGTAGTGGTTAACCCGGTTTTTGGTCTCAAACCTCCCTTTTCATTGTCCCGTTTCCCTATAGTATAATAAACATACGAATAAAAACAATACAGGTTGACTACTAACTCAATGCCGGTGAAGAAATAATCTCGCTCTTTTCCAGATACTGAACAATATTTTCGTCAAGTTGGATGTACCAAATGTTTCTAAAATCAGGATTCCTTATACAAATACTTATAAGGATAGAACAAATCCTTCAAACTACAGAGGTTCCATGGTCACACAGATTTTCTTTAAGATCTTACCAAGTAATTAACCAAAATATTAATTTTTTAAACCACTAGGAATTTAGGAATTCTAAATATTTTCCAACCTAAAAAAGGGGGGGTTGGATCCACCATTGCTCTTAAGAAATCACCCCAGTGATATGAATATTAAAATTAACTTTGGAAGGACAAATTCCAGAAAATGTATCTGTCTACAGTTGCTCAGTTGTCTACATCTTTGTATGAATGTTACAATAATATTATACTGTGCAGAATAAATTCAAATTCAAATTCTTTATTGGCCTAATCACAGGGCCCTTTCGGGCATAACAAAATCATGTATACTTTCACACGCAGACACATTCGTCCACCCATACATACACACACACACTCACCTTTCTCACTAATTATATTAATCCATAAATAACAATGGTATTGTAATGGAGGGAGAGTTAGGTATATATATAAGAAGAGGGATAACTCTAATATTACAACTGTTATAAACTATTGATCGTTTCGATTAAGGTTAAACAAACCAGTGAGAGCCAGAAATGTATAACAAAGGAAGATACTATATTCCACTCATAATGCTTATATAATATAAAATACAGTAATTCATAAAAAAAAACTGTATAAACAGCATTAATTACCAATTATCTGTCTGTCTAAAAAATTTTGTTCTAATAAATCACATAAGTCCAGTAAAATTATTGGATCTTCGTTTGACATTATCCAAACGAATAAATTAGTGGAGTGAAGTCTTTTCAGATTTGGGAAAAGATTTGTTAATTTTGATAAAAATGTATTCCTTCTGTTTTCATACAGAGGACAATGCAATAGAAAATGTTCTTCATTTTCTATCTGGTTCATTGAACAATACTGACAGATCCTTTCACATCGGGGCAGTGGCCCTAGTTTGCCTGCACTATTGACCCTTTTTTCATATCTACCCTTTTCAATTCTTAAAGAATGATTGCTAATTCTAAATTTGGTTAGCATATAACGTCTATTTTGATTCTTAATGTTTAGGTATCTTTCAAACTGAAAAGAGCATTTAAATTTGAAGTATGTATCTAATTTGCCCTGATCTTTCGGTAGAGAGTCTCTAACTGATTTCCAAGATTTTAAAAATTCTTCTCTAACCCGTTTTATAAGTATTGATTTGAATGTTCCCTTGCTTAGCCCTTTACATGCTGAGAGTTTGATGTTTAATTTATTGCACAAGAAAATTAGGCTTGAATACCATGTGTTATCCTTCATGTAATCTTTATCTTTATATTCTGCGTATGCACTTTTCAGTAAGTTAATCGATGAGTGTTCAAGTCTATACCAGTACATAAATATATGTATTATGATATCAATATACAATGGAAATCTGCCAAGTTCAGAGATAACAGCAAGATTNTTACAAAACTTCATATTTATTTTTTCATGTTCCCAATCTTTAAAGATATCAAAAAGATTTAACTTTTGTCTCTTTTGGGTAACATTTATTATACCCCAATTTTCACAATTATATAAAATAATGGGTTTAATAGTATGATCAAAGATATGTAATAAATTTTTAACTGACGGTGATGAAGACTTTAAATCTCTGTACAGTTTGAAGCTTGCTTTAAGCCCCTTTTCAGACAGATTTTTCCTTGCTTCGTTAAAATTACCAGTATTACTCAGAATTACTCCTAAGTATTTGTAAAACTTGACACATTCAATAGTACTGTCACCAACTGTAAAATTTTCATTTAAAACTCTGCCATTTCTATTAAAAATAATAACTTTAGTTTTCTTTGTGTTAACTTGAAGACACCATTCGTGGCAATAACTATGCAAAATATCCAACTTTTTTTGCAGTCCCTCTTTTGAGTCAGAGATCAAGACAAGGTCATCAGCATATAACAAACATGGTATTTTTGCATTATCTAAAGTTAGAGAGTCAGATTTCTTTACCAATAAACTGGGTAATTCATTAATAAAAAAATTAAATAAGTTAGGGCTCAAGACATCTCCTTGGCGGACACCAACCTCCGATGTGAACATCCCAGTCAGTTTTTGATTTATTTTGATACACAGTTTGTCAGATTCATACATACTTTTTAATATTCTATAAAAATAACCATTAATGTTACAATTCAGTAATTTAAACATAATACCAATATGTATAACAGTATCATACGCCTTTCGAAAGTCCACAAAGCAGGCATATACCTTTTTACTACCTAATTTCAGATACTTATCAATTACACACTTTAAAACAAAAATATGATCCGAAGTGCGTGATCCCTTTCTAAAACCAATTTGTGTTTCATGTATAATTTTATTTCTCACTAGAAAATTTTCAAATCTGTTATTTAGAATGATATTAAAGAGTTTGCTAATACTATTATTTATAGCAATACCTCGGTAATTTTCTGGTTGCTTGGGGTCACCAGACTTAAATATTGGACAGACATAACTTTCTGACCACTTTATAGGATAGTGGCCTGATCTGAAAACAGTATTAAAAAGTTTTATAAGACATGGATTTAAATGAGACTGTGATGCTTTTAGCATTTCATTAGTAATATTATCTAAGCCTGGACTTTTGCCATTTTTCAGTTTTGAGAAAGCCTTTTGAAGTTCTGATGATGATATATCTAGAAATAGAAAACTATGATGATGATGATATATCTAGAATAGAAAACTAGAGGATCAGAAACGGAGCCTGAATCACTCAACTGACAAAATGCTTGCAGCAGGGGATGAAACTGATGTTTATAAGATCCTGTGTTAAAATATGTTCTGTGATGGTGGTCTTGTTTTTATCAGATCATAACAAATCAATCAAAGCAATCTTAGCTTGGCTGAAAAGTTTCAGCGCATATGACGTAAAAAATGTTTTCTTATAGGGGGCCCGTTTTAAACGGAGTTCTGTGCTTGGAGCCTTTTCTTTTGTCGGATCCGAATGAAATGAGCATTCTTTGTAAAGGACCTTCCGTTCATCATTTCAGTACAGCTTATTTAAATTTGCTTCAATAGTTTCAGAGCAAATGTTGAAAATGATTTTCTTCCCTTAGGGTCCAATTAAAACTAAGATCTGCGCTGGCGGCCATGTTTTTTATCAAATCAGAACGAAATGTGCAATCTTTGTGAAGGACCTTCCATACATCAATTCGGTACAGTTTAGTTAAATTTGCTTCAGTGGTTTCAGAGCAGAGGTTGTAAATGATGTTTTTCACATAGGGTCCAATGTTAAAACTAAGATCACTGCTGGCAGCCATGTTTTTTTATCAAATCGGAACAAAATGTGCAATCTTTGTGAAGGACCTTCCATACATTATTCCTTTAAAGACTTGCTTCGGTGGTTTCAGAGGAAAAGATGAAGATGTGAATTTCCCATTAGGCCAATGTTAAACTATGTTCTGTGCTGGCGGCCATGTTTCTTGTCGAATCGGAATAAAATGAGCATTCAATATAAAGGACCTTCCATACATCATTTCAGTACAGTTTAGTTAAAGATGTTCACTGGACATGTTTATTTATTTCTGTCAGATTTTCGGACTTCCCTGGTTTTTTCCATTTAAAAGCTTAATAATTTTTTGTCCGATGACCCCCTAATTTTTTTCATAATTTCATTTTATACACCTTTCTGAGCATTCTGACAAAATTCTATTCACTTGGTGTTATTTTGTCACATTCATTATTGGATAAACAGTGCTCATGTTAATCCTATGAAAAATGCAGAGGAGTTCGGTTTCCCGCCATGTTTTGAAACACATGAATCTCAAAAATTGCATCGGTAACCTATTGAATTTTTTGGCTTAAATTACTTCTTTGTCGATTTTCTAACAAAAAAAATCACATTTAATTAAAATCCATGTTATCTTAAAATTGACCAGCGAACATCCTTAAATTTGCTTCAATAGTTTCAGAGCAGATGTTGAAAATGAAGTTTTTCCCATAGGGCTCAATCTTAAAACTAAGATCCGAGCTGGGGCCATGTTTTTTATCGAATCAGGACGAAATGAGCAATCTTTGTGAAGGACCTTCCATACATCATACCTGTAAAGTTTAGATAAATCTGCTTCAATAGTTTCAGGTTGTTTTTTTTTTATTTTTACTCAATTACGTGTTTATTGACATACATTGAAATAACAAGTCATTTTCAATTCATTTAGTGAATGTATCGAATTCCTTGTTAAAACATAATCATTTCCTAACGTGTGTTCTTTCAAACTTATTTACATGTTTATTGATATGCATTGAAATTACAAGTTATTTCCAATTTATTTATTGAATGTATCGAATTCATGGCTAAAACAGTCATTTCCTTACAAACGGATGGTTGACTCATATCTGTTCTTTTTTCTTGTAAATAGATCATCTACTTGACAAGGCAAAATTTGGCAGTTAACTTCATATAATTAAATTATCTCGTAAATTCCCGTTCTTGTTTTTCTGAAATTGGAGATGACTACTCATCAATTGTATCTTTTAATCATTTACATTTGTTTATTTGTGTTGACATTTTCTTATTTATGTGTACTTTGTTCGAAATGTTTTGTCGAAATGGATGATGATGTGTATACCCTGAAAGTTATTTATCCAATGGAGTGCCCATGTGGAATTTTTTCATTTTTCGTAATATACCCAGATGGGTAATTTCTTAGAATGCTACAGGGCAGCCATTTCGTTATTCTATGTACGTCTGTCGTGTATTGTTAAACAATTCAAGCTTAATAAACATGCAGATAGTTACAGTGAAATTTTACTTACCCATCTGCGGTCTACATTTCTCGTCATCTCTCTAAGTTTACTCTATTGCTTAAATCCTAAACTAAATATCGTTTTTCTGTTGTTTGTATTACACTATCTTTTAATTATGGGGGATGTTGAAACTAATCCAGGTCCCAAAGTATATAATCCTTTGAATTCAGACAATTCAATCTCCATATATAAATAAATATTAGAAGTATTAGAAATAAACTAGAATTTCTCAATAACTTCGCTGATGAATTCGACATAGTAACTGTAACTGAAACACATCTTAATGCACTAATTGATGATAACGCAGTTTTGATGGACTCCTTTTCCACAAATATCATAAGAAGAGATCGTGTAACTGGCAATTTCGGTGGCTTAATTATTTATTCAAAATCTGCTATATCTGTTGTCCGTCAGCCCCAGCTAGAAACGGCGATGGACGAATCTATACGGGTACAAGTTCGGGGTAAGGGTCAAACGTTTTTATTGCGTTGCACCTATCGACCTGAATGGACAGATTGACAATATTGGACACGACTAAATCTTGCAATAAGCCTTGGCTATCAAATAGATAATAATATAGTACTGACGGGAGACCTGAATTCTGACTTGTTTAACTTAAATAATAATAAACTTATAGACACAATGAATCTATTCAATTTGACTAACGTTATTGATAAACCTACAAGAGTGACGGACCACAGCAGTACTTTACTAGACCCTATTATCATTACAGATACTCTTCAGTATCATTATTCAGATGTTTTGAAAGTAAGGTCAGAAATAAGTGATCATGATGCTTCAGTTATATTCATAGAATGTCCACAATCTGAAGCGAAATCTTTTCAAAGAGAAATATGGTTATATAATCAGGCCGATACAAATAAATTTTCTGAAAAATTAGATACGGCAGACTGGAATGAACTCCTTTGTAACGACGAGGATGTCGACGAAATGTATAAGACATTTCTTGGCATTGCAAGGGAGTGCATTCCAACAAAGACTGTTACAATACGGAATACTGACCGACCTTGGTTTAATAACGAAATTTGGAAGGAAATTAGAAAAAGAGACCGTTTTCGTAAAACTGCAATGAAATCTGGCAGACAAACGGATATTAATAAATATAAGCAACAGAGAAATAGAGTTAACAACTTTAAAAAAAATAGCCAAAGAAAATTTTGAAAAAAAATGGACAATATTATCCTTGAAATATTTCAAAACCGAAAACATATTGAAAAATTATGAAGATGTTAATCAAATCGAACAAAGGTTGTAATTGTATACCTCCTCTTCAAAACATAATTCAAGACTCGGAATTTGAAGATGTAGTTTATAGCGATGACGAGAAATCTAACCTATTAAACAAATATTTTTGTTCAACTTCATCATTGGAAGACGCAAATGTACAACTTCCCGATTTTCTCCAAAGAACAAACGATTTACTTAATAATTTTGTTATTTCTGCGAACGAGATTAGTGACGTTATAAAAATATTGGATCCGAATAAAGCATCGGGTCCAGACATGATTAGCCACAAAATGTTAAAAATATCTCCGGAAAAATAGCAATTCCTCTTCAAATAATTTTTAATAAATCAATTCAACAAATTAAAATATCCAACCAGCTGGAAGATTGCAAATGTTATATCCCTCTTCAAGATAGGTGACAATTCATTGCCATCAAATTATCGACCCATATCTCTTATTAGCTGTGTAGGAAAAATAATGGAAAGAGTTGTTTACAAATATGTTTATAATCATTTACATATGAATGGTTTAATTTATGAGTATCAGTCAGGTTTTTTACCCAAATTCTCTACTGTTCATCAGTTATTGGAAATGTATAATTATATACTAAATTCTCTAGAAAAGAAAGAAATTAATTGCTTTGTATTTTGTGATTTTTCCAAAGCTTTTGATAAAGTTTGGCATAGGGGGTTATTACATAAAATGAAATCTTACGGAGTTGAAGGAAATTTATTAGGATGGTTTAGAAGTTATCTTAGTAACCGACAGCAAAAAGTAGTAATTAAGGATTCAACTTCCCAACTTTGTAATCTTTCAGCAGGGGTACCTCAAGGGTCAGTCCTCGGCCCTTTACTATTTATAATTTATATCAATGATATTGCCCAAAATCTTATATCTTTAGGAAGACTTTTTGCAGATGACACGTCATTCAATTATTCAAGTCATGATCAATCACAGATTAAAACTGCAATTGATCATGACTTGAAGGAGTTGGATAATTGGTAAAAAAAAATGGCTGATGTCATTTAATCCGAAAAAAACAGAAATATTACTATTTTCGAACACTGAAACCCCTCAACTTCATTTCACTCTAAATGGAAAGGATATTCCAATTATGAATAGCCACAAGCACTTGGGAATTACATTTACCAGTGACGCAAAATGGAACTTACATGTTGAAAATATATTATCAAGTATATCTAGACATTTAAATAAAATTTAGGCTCACTAGAAAAAAATTGGAGAAATTATATATTATTTACATTAGTCCAATTTTCGAATATGCTTGTGAGGTTTGAGACAATTGTGGGGAGGTTAATTCTCATAAGCTGGAACAACTTCAACTAGAGGCAGCTAGAACTGTAACTGGTCTTCCGATATTCACAAGTGTTTCTTTAATTTATAATGAATTAGGTTGGGAAACTTTGGCAGAAAGAAGAAAAAGAAGAAAATTGCAAGTCTTTTATAATATTTGTCATAACAATGCTCCTAAATATCTTTGCGATCTTATTCCACCGAAAATACAAAGTACCACCGTTTATCCTTTAAGAAATGGAGAGGACATTATTTTACCATTTTGTAGATTGTCTGTAACTTATGAGTCATTTATTCCATCAACCATACGTAAATGGAATAACTTGGATTTATCAACAAGAAATGTAGACTCTATTTCGAAATTTAAAATTGAGTTGAGGAAGAAAAATAATACTTCCACAGTACCCATTTATTATGGTTACGGTCCCCGAAAACTTAATATCATACTGACCCAACTTCGATGCCATGCTTCTTTCCTAAATTATGACTTATACAGAGTCAATATTATATGTAATCCTGCATGTCGATGTGGTGCTATTCGCGAAGATTCTTACCACTTCTTTTTTGAATGTCCAAACTACACTCGTACTAGACATAATCTTTTGCAAAATCTCAGATGGTTACCTAATGATTGTTTTGTAAATCTTAAACTTTTGACCTGTGGTAGTCCAACACTAAATGATGTCCAAAATGAACAAATTTTCAAGCACGTCTACGAATATATTAAAAAGACTGAAAGATTTTTATTAGTGTAACTCCCCAGGACAGTACATACACATCATCAACCAATCCATTCCGTTAATTCATTGATCTTTTAATCTCTCTTTGTCTTTAATTTGTCTTTCTGTTTCATTTCAGCCTATACATAGACGAACTGAATATTATATTAACATGCTCTATTATTGTAATTATTGTATATTGTATATGGGAGAAGACTCTTATAAGTTGGAAAAATTTGTGTCTGATCCCTTTTGCATTTTGTGAGCAAAATAAATAAGTTTAAACTAAGTTTCAGAGCAGATGTTGAAAATGATGTTTTTCCCATAGGGTCCAATGTTAAAAAAATGATCCGCGCTGGCGGCCATGTTTTTTAACGAATCGGAACGAAATGTGCAATCTTATTGAAAGACTTTCCATATATCATTCCTGTGAAGTTTGGTTGAATTTGCTTCAGTGGTTTCAAAGAAAATGAAAATACGAATTACCCAATGGGCCAATGTTAAACTATGTTCCGTGCTGGTGGCCATGTTTTTGTCTAATCGGAACGAAATGTGCAATCTTTGCAAAGGACCTTCCATACATCATTTCAGCACAGTTTAGTTAAATTTGCTTCAATAGTTTCAGAGCAGATGTTGAAAATGATGTTTTTCTCATAGTGTCCAATGTTAAAACTTAGTTCGAGCTAGTGGCCATGTTTTTATCAAATCAGAACGAAATATGCAATCTTTGCGAGGGACCTTCCATACATATTCCTGTAATGTTTGGTTGAATTTGCTTCAGTGGTTTCAGAGGTGAAGATGAAAATATGAATTTCCCATAGGGCCAATGTTAAACTATGTTCAGTGCTGTCGGCCATGTTTTTTGTCGAATCGGGACGAAATGTGCAATCTTTGTAGAGGACCTTCCATACATCATTTCACTGCAGTTTAATTAAATTTGCCTCAATAGTTGAAAATGATGTTTTTCCCTTAGGTCCAATGTTAACTAAGATCCGCGCTGGCGGCCATGTTTTTTTATCGAATCGGAACGAAATCTGCAATCTTCCATACATCATTATTCTTTATTTTTTATTAGATATGGTGTGTCTCATAAAAAAATATTTTTATTAGACACACCATGTTATTTTTATTTTTATTTAGATATGGTGTACTTGTACATGATATTATATCTCGTGTGTACATTTTGTTTAATTACCATTATCTAAATTTATGTAAATCCTAAAACGTAAGGGTTAACTCCCTCCATCGTAGTTTTGTCCTTAGCTTTATTTGATATTACTGATTATTCGGATTTCGTTGGTTAAATGCATTTCAAATATTTTTTTTTTAAATTAGGATGGATTTCCTATGTTTGGGTTCTAGTGCTGCTGATGATGAATAAACTTCCGAAATGGCCATACAGCTCATTAAAATTATTGCCGTTGGAGTTAACATATGTGCTACGGTCTCATGTTCATTTACTCCATATCCTTTCGTTAAATATTTAAAACAGAGTTTGTCTTTTATTGCAGTGTGGAGTTCGTAAAACAATTCCCCGTGGTAGAGATGTATGCTCTTTATTTTTCTTAGATATGGTGAACTTGTACATGTCTCATGTGTACATTTTGTTTAATTACCATTATCTAAATTTATGTAAATTCTAAAACGTAAGGTTTAACTCCCTCCATCGTAGTTTGTCCTTAGCTATATTTGATATTACTGATGATTTGGATTTCGTTTGGTTTTATGCATTTAAAACATTATTTTTTTGAAATAAGAATGGACTTCCTATGTTGCTGATAAGGAATAAATTTTCGAAATGGCCATACAGCTCATTAAAATTATTGCAGTTGGAATTAACGTATGTGCTATGGTCTCACGTTCATTTACTCCATATCCTTTCGTTAAATATCATTCCTGAAAAGTTTGGTTGAATTTGCTTCAGCGGTTTCAGAGGCGAAGATGAAAATGTGAAAAGTTAACGCCAGACGCCGGACGACAGACGACGGGCACAAAGTGATAGCAATAGCTCACACTGAGCCTTTGGGTCAGGTGAGCTACATAGGTTAGGATCAAATACTGGAAATATCAAAGTTGGGCAAACATGTGCTGATGACATTGCAATTCTAGCCAACAGCACAAATGATTGATATTACTACACTAAATGAGATCTACTAGGAATAAATGCAGAAAAATCTGATGTTCCTTCCATACCCCCCATAAAAATCAAATGGTTTCTTACTTACTACACTAAAAGAGATAAAGAGATCTACTAGGAATAAATGCAGAAAGATCAAATATGATTTTATATGAAGGCAATGAAAAGTACAATGATGGTATGCTACAGTTTGTGAACTATTATATCACTGAAGTAACTGAAATTGAGTTTGCATAAAAGGAATAAAAAGAAATGCCCAGAACTAGATAGACATCCAAGAAAGGCTAAAAACCGGAAGTGACTATTTTTACAGCATACTAGGTGCAGGTCTACACGCGAGAAAAAGGTTATACATCAGTAATTGCTTACAAACTATGCAGAACATATGCAGTACCCAGAACTTTATTTGGTCTAGATGTTGAACCTGATCACCAACGATATGGATTTACTGAAAATATCAAACAGATTGTGGAGCAAATACAGCAATATATGTTTTATTTACTATCAACATACTGTACATTTTGGTGTAATGTGTTTACGACGATATTTCAATATTTTAGTTGTAATATATTAAAATTCAAAGATTTATTTTCCGTGAAAGATAGTGTTGAATTAGAGAAATTATGTATATTTATCAAAATCATCAATTTATCTAGTTTAAACGTATTTATTTTGCATTAATATTGCAAATAGGATTAGACACAAGTTAAACTAACTTATGGAGTCTTCTCCTATATAACATATATTACAATATTAATACATATCATTTCAAAGCATGCATCTATAAAATATTTCACATATAAAATTATAAAGGAATTTAACTAAATTTACTAAAAATGCTTTAATATGGCATGATGCATGTGATGTGTGTGGTTTGCTGTCCGTGTCATATATTTATATGACAAAATATAATAAGGAATCTTCTTTTTCTTTTTCTTTTTATGTATTCAAACACATGTTTAAAAACATTTACATTTTGTTCGTCAGTTAATTCCAACGAGCCTTTTATCAAAAGATCCAGATCCACATAAATATCTCCAGGTAACCAGCTGAGATTATCATATAAAATGGTCCTTTGAATTTGATATCGCGGGCACATAAAAAAAGAAACGATATGAATCCTCACAACTGGCTCCACAGCTACAAGATGAATCTGTTTTAATATTGAATTTAGACAAGTCATGATTGAGAAATGTTGACGAGCATCTAAATTGTGTAAGAATTATATTTAGTTTTCGAGGTTCGTAAGAGTAATATCTTGGAACACCGCATCCATCAGGCATTTTTTTTTCAAATCGTTCCAACAAATTAAGAAATCGTGGCCACGAGAAACAAATCGTTCCCACTATATGTAGAAATAACTACTAACTTTTAAATTGCATTACGAATAGTCTGATCCAATTTATTCCACTCCCTAATAGTGGAAGGAATATATGAACTGGAGGTTAAGGATACAGAAGGGAATCATAATATCTTCCCCATTTCTTAACGGATATACTGAGGTAGATTGTGTTTTGGGTGGTGTTACAAAGATAAGACGGAGCATTATTGTTTTGAATATTGTAAAACAGTTGCAATTTTCGTCGTTTGCGTCTGCTTATTAGAGTTTCCCACCCTAGTTCTTCATAAATAGCATCTGACTTAGTAAATATAGGTAGACCAGTTATTATTCGCACGGCTTCTAGCTGTAGCTGTTCGAGTTTCGCTGAATTACAGATACCACAGTTATCACAAACCTCACAGGCATATTCAAATAAAGGTCTAATGTAAACCAAATACAATTTTTCTAGATTTGACCTGCTGAGTTTATATTTTAATTTACGAAGGACATTTAAATGTTTAGAAACACTTTGCACAATATTATCAATATGTTTAGTCCATTTCGCATCTTTGCTAAAAGTAACCCCCAAATGCTTATGCGTTTCATTAATAGAAATTATATTATCGTTAAATACAGAATACAGAATACAGAATTTTATTTGCCAAATCATATATGGGCATATATATTACAATGATTAAAACAGAGCACATACATGTATATTTAACAACAATAATAATAATATATAAAAAAAAACACACAAGTAACTTAAACTACATATTATCAGTTGTGTGTGTCTCTTTTGAGAGGATACTAGTGTGGTCGACAACAACAGAGCAGTAAATATGGTGAATTATAAAACAGCAAAGAGCATGGAAACCAGAAGTGTGAGGGAACAGAGAGAATATAATATAAATAAATTGCTGTATGCCATACCTGTGCCTGGTGCAAGAAAGCTAGTGATGTTAGGTCAGTAGCTTTAGAGCAACAGACACCAGGGGTCGATGCCAAATGGAACATAAATATGAAACTAAGTTCTGTATTACAAAAGAACATAATTTCAGTTTTATCAGGATTAAATGACATTAACCATTTGCTCGACCATTCGTCCAGCTCCTTCAAGTCATAATCAATAACAGTTTGAACATTGATCAATTTATCTTAACCAATAACTATGTTTATATTGTTATGGTTAAAAGGAATTCCTATTAAAGGAAAACAATGTCTTTGTGAAATAATATGTATAAAACATCAAACATAATATATACTTGATATTGTTGTCTATATTCTTGATTATACATTTTGAAAAGATAATATCGGGAAACAGATTAATACAAGTCTAACGACTTGTTTCTGAATCTCATTAATGGATTCAAATTTATTTTTGTAAATTGTATATGTGGTGTTATATGTTTGAATTTATTAATAAAATATGTTTACAACAAAACATCATTGTAAACTGTACAATGTTTATGAGAAAAAGTATTGTATTGTAATTGTACGGAAGCCCATATAGGACCTATCATTTTTTTTTGAATTCGTTATAACGAATTCTGGAATTTGTTACAACGAATTTAATTCGTTATAACTAATTTTTGAATTCGTTATAACAGATTTTTGAATTTGTTATAATGAATTTAATTCGTTATAACAAATTCAAGAATTCGTTTTAACAAATTTAAGAATTTGTTATAACGAATTTAATTCGTTATAACAAATTGTTGAATTCATTATAACGAATTTAATTCGTTATAACAAATTGTTGAATTCGTTATAATAGATTTTAGAATTTGTTATAACAAATTAAATTTGTTATAACAAATTCTAGAATTCGTTATAACAAATTCTAGAATTCGATATAACAATTTCGAGAATTCGTTATAACAGGTTGTTAAACTATGGCATGCCAAAGTCGTATAAAATCAGGAATTCTGACATGACGTCTAGATACCGTGCTCTCGTTCGATCTTCAAAGCCCCTATCCCAACTACTAGATATATTGTAGCTTGCATTCGTTGAAAAAACCATAATTCCGGCTTCATGAAACCTAGTTACTTGCTTAAAACCCTTAATTTCGATTGGCATTGTATGTTTTTCGACCCTGCAATTTCGTCGAGATGTTTCCTTATTTTAACCATTCACGACAAGAAATGAAATATAGTGTCAAAACCATAAGATTAAGTTTCTTGTAGAATTTCATTGTGTAAGCCAGTTAAATTTCTCAGTTTCATCCCACTGAGAGCTTGGGCCTAGTAAGAAGAATAAATCGATTAGTAGGAACGTGTATTCCAACATCTAAATCACTGTTAAAACACATCTTTTTAACTGACATCCAACGTTCGGCTTCACATTGCAATTATGATATTCTAAATGCAGTAAAAAATTAAACGAAATTTTAACAAATTAGATTTTCTCAATGATTCAGTTATTAGGTTTTATGACATCAAATCCCCCAAATTATATTAGTGCATGGATGACTCCTGACTAAAAAACAGCTATTGGGTTTTTCAGGGCAAGAACTTCAAATATTGCTCCTTAGCAACGACCGAGACTTTTAGCGATATAACAATCAATAATTAAAATCTCAAATTTCAGACGAATTTCGATCTCGAAAATTAAGGTTTTTGGTCAGAAATTTAGTATTTCGAAAAATAAATCCGGGCGAGATGAGGTTCATACTTCAGGTAAGAGATCATGAAAAATACTAACATAAAAATCTCCTATGCATTCTTCATACCTACTGAAAAATGTAAGAGGAGAATTCGGAATCTCCAAAGCAATCTTATACTTAGGAAAAGGTCAGTGAAAAACTGCAGAGAATCTTTCGGTTTTCTGATACTTAGAGAAAAGTCGTTTGAGAATTGCAGAGTATCTTTCAAGCAGTATATACCTGAAAAAAGTTGGCAGAGAATTGTGGAAAATCTCCAAGGCAGTATAATACATAAGAAAGTGTCAGCGGAGAATCTCTTAGTGTGCCTCTCTTAGTGGTCAAATATTTTGTTTGCTAAGGTCAAGCAAGTGGCAAAACTTTCAGTGAATCAAAATCAAGATTGATAACCTGAGCTTGACTCATCACATTAAAAAATTACACAGTATGTACTTATCAAATGCAAAAGATGACAATTATATACATTGTTGTCTTTTGAACTACCTTTTATGAAAGCTTGGGATTTAAACTTTTGACTTCATTTCAGTACAAGTTTTGCCACTTGGTTGACCGTAGCAAATGCATTGCTGAGAATCTCCAAAACAGTGTCTTATACGTGGGTATCAGAGAAATATCATCGCCAAGCCAACCAGTAGGGGGTCGTTCTCCTTCTCCATTCCCCTCAGGCATGTCTTCGGCTTTGCCGAGAATTATAAAATCGTCTATGGATTCAAGCACGAACTCTCCCTGGTGCGCAAATTCGGATGCTAATGCGGTACTGAGAGCTGCCGCCGTCAACGAAGTGGCCAAGTTGTCTTGAGCAAGGTCTCCTGATTAGTTCCCCACGTCACTCCTTCCGACGAAAAGAAGCTGCGGCTCTATAAGACCATCCGGAGCAAGACCCAGATCGATTGCGGATTTCTCATAAAGCAGTGCGATTCCATCGCCGTGCCCCAGACCTCGCAATTTCACTGGCGTCCAGCCGCTATAAGAGCGGGCGTGAGAAACCTCGATGGATCATCGTCGCCTTCCAGACGGATAGGAGGAACGATCAGACGCATAATGCCGCCGTCTTCGACCACTGCCGATTTCAAAATATCCACGTGACCCTCAATCCGATCCCCACCCCGCCTTGGATTTCAGTGCTGGCTTCACCCGATGCAGGGTCGTTACGCTAGGGTCTATAAGGAGGTGGTCGAATTTCGTAAGAAATTCTACCGCATGGAAAGTCTGCTGAGCAATTGTGGTGTCAACCCCTCCGACTCCATCGATCTCTATCCCCTATTCGTCATCGACGTGAGTCCATCAGTCCGAACGGTTGAAATAGTCGACCGTGGATATCCAGATCCGAGCCGACTTCGAGCGCAAAGTCCCTGCCAATACTCAAGCCTTCGCCCTAGTCATCTCCAATCGAATTCTCCAGTTCGAATCCGATGGCCAGAAGATGAGCGTCGTCTTCTGAGAAGAGTTAGATAAATGGACGCTTCACTTTTGAAGAAAATCAGCAACAATACCGAACCCAAGCATGGGTTCTCCTTCATCGTCTCTGGGGATGATAGCCAGATCTTGATCCGCTTCAACCCACCCCTCCAACTGCGCGAAGAAAATCTTACGAGATGGCCCTCGTGAATCTGGAGATGTACTTCTCCATCCCCAATATCCATGCCGGAAATAATTCCTTCCGCTACGCCCAAGACGATTGCGCCAACTGGTTTCCCATCACCCTGAGCACCAGCTCCTACGGCATCGACGATGTCAACGATGAGATCCAACGGCAAATGCGACTAAGCAAACACAAAGCCAAGATCCTTCTCGATGCCAATCGCGCGACTCTGAGAGCATACTTACCCTTGCCACAAGCCACCATGTGGATATCGATGTACCCAATACGGTGCTTGGATTCGATCGCCGGACGTATATCTACGACCGGAGCACGAACGGATACGTAGAGGGTGAGCATATCGTCGATATCATCAGCATCAAAAGTATCCTCGTGAATAGCGATATCATCCACGGCAGTTATGTCAACGGCACCCAGCAGTCCACCATCTGAAGCTTTTTTTCCCGGGGTCGATCCGGGGATGAAGATCATCCAGACCCCCAAAAATCTGGTCAGGTGACCCTGAGGACCATCGACCGTATGCAAACCTACCTGGCCGATCAAGAAATCACCCAATCGATCTGCGAGGGAAGCATCTCACAATCCGCTTCCATCTGCATGAGTTATAAATAAATGGATAATCAAAAGTACGGTCTCAACCTGACGAAGGGTCAGGCAGAAAAGATCCAGCATGCGACAAAGAAGGGATGCCCCCTTGAGCGTCCGATTGCTGCATGCCAACCTATCTGGCGGGCATCAGATGCTCCTCACTTAACGGCAAATCCGGTCCATCACCAAGCTCTTGCAGAGTGGTAAGGATCGTATGGTCTTGGAGATGAGCCCGAAGCAGGTGAGGTATAACGTAAAGGAAGGTAGATTTCGCCCCATGCTTGCAGGTCTCGCCTCTGCTCCGCTACCTATGCTAGCCAAAAACTGAGTTGCCTGCTTTTGCTGTGGGTGTCTTGAGCGGTTTGGGTAGTGCAGCCATCCAAAAAGCTGTGGCATCCGGATTACAAGAAAGGTGGAAAAGTATGCTGCGTGAAACCGCAGGGTCGTGGTCTGCATCTCAGCCCAGGTACTTCGCCCAATACTTACGGCGATGGATTGTACTTGAAGAGTGGAAGTCGGCTCTACGATGGTAGTGGATTCATCCTTGGTCCCAATAGCCTCTTCAAGAGTATCCCCCTGCTAGGCATACTCCTATAGATAAATCGACCAAGTAGACGCCAATAATATTGCTTGCATGGAAGAGCTCATCGCAGAAATCCAGAGATATGAGCATGCATTGAAGATCTATAACCGACTGGATAAGGTCGTCTCCATTGGCTTGGTTGGATTCTCCGTGGGCAGTCTATTGCTGACCAGTGGTACGATGGGGTCTGCTCTGACCAATGTGGGTGCTGTGGCATCCATTCCCCTGGGTTCCCTCGACTGATTATGTGCCACGGGAAGTATGGTCCTGTCCTTGATCTCACGCCAAGTCAGAAAGAAGAAGAATCATTGAGATACCGTGCGATTAGCCAAAACCTATAGGTCCCAGCTGGCAGGTGAAGACGCTGCTCTTGCAGTGTGCCTAAAAAATATTACGATGAGAAGGTTCAACTTTGTCAAACTTGAACCCCAATTAGTGAAGAATTGAATGCGCATGAGCCTTGGGGGAGGGTTCTTCCAATCGCGCCTTGGTCGGCCACGTCACGCTCCCCGCTCGTTTCCGAACCCTCCAGATAAAAAAAACATCCCAATCCGCTTTGGATTGAGAAATTTTGCGTTCTTACTCCTAGCACTCTGGTATTTTTTTACTTCCTTACCAGATCGTATGAGAGGTACTGCTGGTTAGATTTCTTGCCCAGTTTGAATCCGGTGCTCCGAACGAAAGCTCCTTGCAAGGGACCCTCTTCTTTGTTGAGCGTTGAGCAGGCCAATACCTTGGTGGTCTCCCCTTCGCGATATTTCAGAATAAGAATTTTGCTTTTGCTAAATTTTCCTTCTACTTCTGCCGCTTCCAAGATCTTATAGATCAACCATGTGGACAAGTCATTCCATTTGAGGGCTTTCTGATTTTGGTCCTGCACCTTCTCCTGAAAGGCGTCTTCGCTGATGAAGTCGTCGTGGAAGACTTCAACGAATAGTCATATTTCTTGTATTTATCCTATGCTCAATAAGAATGCCGTCCGTTTGCATCTGACCGTCGGGGTTGCGGTCCTATGCAAGATTTCCCCTTGAAAAGAGTAGGTGTGGCAGAATTGTCATTTTTCTACTACTCCTATTTTGGATCTAACATTCAGAATTCTAATAATTACTAATTATTTAGTCCGACGGCAACAAAACAATCTTCAATGTGGCTATTCACTGATAAAATTCTTTTGCCCCACCAATGGTTTTTCGCATGTGGCAATCGCTTTCCACTGACACAGGTTCACGTACAGAATATGATATTTGTTTTTTTTTTTATCTGGTCTAATTGATATATTTGTTTAGCATCCAAATTTTTCACAATTTCAAAAATATTTGAAATTCACATTTCAAATTATTCAGAGGAAATTCAGATTTAATTAAATTGGTAGAAAAAATACGAATATCACGAGGTTAAAGAGGGCCTTCAAAAATACTGTGATAACTGCTTTTCAAGAAGAGGTGTAAATGAAATGACTACAAAGATCTACTTGAAATTTTACACTCTAGATCATTATCACACTGTAACAGCATTAAAACTTTCGACTTCTCCACACTTTACACCACCATATCTCATGAGCAACTAAATTTTGGCTGAAAGGTTTAATTCATAGATGTTTCTCACGTAAGAACGGTGAACGAAGATGCAGGTACATTGTTGTAGACAGAGAACAAGCCTACTTTGTGAAAAATGACTCCGAATCGGAGAAAAATATACGGAGGAAGAAGTTATTAAAATGTTACAGTTTCTGATCGACAATTTATTTGAAAAAGAAAGGAACTGGGGTAAATGTCAAGGAGACAACATCCCATATCCAGGTTAAAACGACCCAAAACAAAGCATCTAGGGGTCACCGTACGGTCTTCCACACAATGAGGAACCTCACACCATATAGCAAGCCCTAAAGAGCCCAACAAGGTAAAAAATTTATTAAATCAATGGAAACAAACCACATTCAATAACCCAAATATCAAGAAACTAAAATTTTATAACAAGACAAGGACAAGCCAATGACCAACATATTCCTGACTTGGGACAGGCGCAAAAAATGCGGCAGGGTTAAACTCGTTTTCTTGGATCCAAACCCTCCCTATGTGTGGTGAATGGCTAAAAAATAAAAACACAAAAAGACTTACAGTAGAAATTAAACTAGTTTTGTCCAGTTTGGAGGATTTGTTTTTCATCAGACTATTGGAATTCCTATGGGCACAAACTGTGCACCTCTCCTAGCCGATCTGTTTCTCCACTCCTATGAAGCTGAATTCATCGAAGGGCCTCTTCAAAATAAAGATAAAAAACTTGCCCCATCCTTTAATTTTAGCTTCCGTTATGTTGATGATATTTTGTAATTAACAGCCCTCGCTTTGGTGATTTTCGTCATCTGATCTATCCAAACGAGCTCGAAATTAAGGATACTACAGACTACTTCCCTTTTCTTTTTAGCATCATCCCAACAGCGCCTGCATACGGAGTTTACATTTCCCAGCTCATTCGCTATTCAAGAGCTTGAGGTCGACACAGTGACTATCTTGATAGAGCCCGGTTGCTCAAAAATAGACTACTAAAACAAGAGTATGTTACCCAAAACTTGAAGTCATCCATCCAGAAGTTTTATGGTCGACATTACCATCTTGTGGACCGCTATTAGATATCTGTTTCCCATATGACAACAGATCTTTCCCCTTAAAAGCTTAATTGTTGTTTCCTCTACCGGATTTCACCTTACTACCGGATTTGACATGTTCAACACGGCGGGTGTCTTATAAGAGGCAGGAGATGCTTACTTTGCCGGTGCACCTGATCTAACCCATGTTTTTTTTTTTGGGTCCGTGTTGTTCATCTTTGTGTGTGTGTCTTCATTTTTCTTTTCTGTGCCGAACTCGTGTTGTGTCTGTTTCTTTGTTGTTTCCAATTTTGCCATTGTCCTTGGATTATTCGTTTTGGATTGACGGTTCGGTTCTCACTTACTTTAAGACTGCATAGAATTTTCCACAATTCTGCGCAAAATTTTTCCTAAGTATTTGACCTCTGAAAGATTCTCCGCAATTCTCCACTAACAATGACATTTCCCTATTAGACTGCTTTGAAGATTTTAGGCAAATCTCCGCAAACTTTTTCTTAAGTATTAGACTACTGACAGATGATAGAATCTCCGCCATTCCCCGAAAACTTTTTCTCAAGAAGTAGAGGACTGAAAGAAACTTTTTCCTAAGCAGACTACTGAAAGATTGCTCACAATTCTCCGCCATTTTTTTCTAAGTATTAGTCTACTTAAAGATTCTCCGCAATTCTCCGCAGACTTTTTTCCTTAGTATTAGACTACTGAAAGATTCTGCGCAATTGTCCGCAAACTACTTCCTTAGTAGAAGACTACTGACAGATTCTCTGCAATTTTATCAAACTTTTTCCTTAGTATTAGAGTACTGCAAGATTTTTCACAATTTACACAAAGTTTTTCTTTAATAATTAACTGCATGGGATTGTCTGTAATTCACCATAAAGCTTTTCCTAAGTATTCTACTACTGAAAGATTCTTCGCCATTCTCTACTGAGAAACCTTTGTATTAGACTGCATGGGAGATTTTCGGCAAATTCTTCGCAGAATTTCGTCCTACTATATCCAACTTGGCAAGAGATTCTCTTTGATTCACTACAGTTCTACGCATTTTTACTCTTAAATTCTGCACTTGTCATTTTCATGATCTCTTACAATTTTTGTACATGAAGGAATGGCCAGAAATGATGGGTATTTCGACAGAGAGAAACTCCATATCTCGATGAGACACCAGTTTTCTCATTTTTTTTGTGACTCTTGCTTGCCATAGATTACAACTTTATGAATTTGTAATAACAGATTTTACAATTTGATATCACAGATATCAAAATTTGTTATAACGAATTCAAAAATTTGTGATTTCAGTTTTTTCAATCTGTTCTCACAATTTCAAAAATTCGTTAAAACAATTTTCTTTAGAATTTGATATAACGAATTCTACAATTCGTTAAAACAGATTCTCGAATTTGTTATAACGAATTCTTAAATTTGTTATAACGAATTAAATTCGTTATAACAAATTCCAAAATCTGTTATAACGAATTTAAAAACTTGTTATAACGAATTAAATTCGTTATAACAAATTCCAGAATTCGTTATAACGAATTCAAAAATATTTTTGATAGGTCCTATATGGGCTTCCGTATAATTGCAATATACACTCGTTGAAAAATTATCACCCTCGACAATTTTTCGGGTGATAATTTGTACCTTTTTTAATTAAACAATGCCACATACAAACTATCCATAACATTATTGTAAATCATATTGTAAATGTTTTTTTCCTCAACTTTACAATGCAATATTAATATTTTTGAAATATTCTTCAATAACCCATGATACCGGAAAGACTAAAATATAAGATTTGCAATTTTTTTTTTCAATATAGTTGCATATTTTCAATATAGTTTTGACGAATGATACTCTGAGAAAATTGCAGAGATATATAAAAATATTAGATAGCAGTGAAATATATATTAGAATTTTTAATTTATTGTCAATAACGGTACATTTTTACGATTTGTGACAGTTTTAAGTTGCTCCAGGGCTTTTATATAATTTTGATGTTAAAATGGAAAAACTTCCTTAAGATCACAGGTCAAGCTGTACGACAAATTTCACAGTAAGTTTATCTTTGATTACCTGTTTCACAGAAATCAGTAAATATACAAACTCTTCAATAACAAAATGACTTCAACTTATACATTTTTACGGTAACGTTATATGAGCGACAATTTATCAAGTAAAAATATATACTATTAAACAAAAAATACGAAATACACTGTCCTCAAATATTAATAAGAAGGTGTGAAAAGGTCGAATATTTTGCATGATGGCCTTTGCTGCAACTGCATTGCTTAAAAATACGATATCATTTCTGCTCCAATATCGTAGCAGATTCTAAATGTAATTGTGGATGCGAAAATAAGATGCCACACATTTTCAAAAATATGTGAAGAGAATCCACTTCAATATTTAGATAGCTCTCTATATACATGTTTAATAGTATCAATGTTGACTTATCACATTAAATTTCATGTTACGATTAATTCCACCTTCTTCCCAATGGTGTATATGTGCTCTCCGATCTGCAGTATCACGAACCTTATCCTATACTTCCAACAAGAATTAAAGGCTGGGTATATGGAAAGCAATTAGCAATAGAGATTTCCGCTGTTAAAAATAATAAAGATTGAAAACTGAATATGACAGAAACTGAATTTTATTGCAAATTTCAAGTTGAATGATAAAAGAAGGGAAACAGGGAATGTGTCAAAGAGACAACGACCCAAAGGTGAGTAATAACAACTCAAAGCCATCATAAGATCTTCAATGAACGGTGAGGAAACCCCACACCCAACGGCAGGTCGGAGTCGGCCCCTAAATAAAGACTAATCAAGTTCAGCGAAATAAACATCATCCGAGACTCCTAGGATGATGCATATTATAAACAAAGTGCATATTATAAACATTATCCTATACTCCTAGGATGAAGCATATTATAAACAAAATTTTGCCCTTGTATGAAGATGTCAGGGTGATTAACACACGAGGTAAAAAGTTGGGTGTGGATAACTATTGAGTTCGAGTTAGAGTTAAAGTTCGAGTTACAATTAGAGTCAAGTTCGAATTCGAGTTACAGTTCGAGTTAAAAGTCGAGTTCGAGTTAATATTCGAGTCAACTCGAAAAATGGATTTCGATTTCAGCTATCGAGTTAAACGTCGAGTTACGTAAAAATCTAAATCTAGGAATACGTAATAAAATGCGTTTGTTTACATTAGCAAGGAATGGATACACATACTGTTTTCAGATACTGAAAAAATCCGAAAAAAAACCAACTGACCCATTTTAATACTTGTTGTTATAACATTTCATGTGCAAGAAATAATACTACCATCAATCAATGATAATAATAATAATAGTATATATACCTTCTTCTAATCACGATGCACAGCCAAATGGTATAGAGTGGCGGTGTACATAACAATATGTTTTTATATATTCATTCTAAAAATTATTAATTGTATGAACATTTAACAATTATAAAAAGAAAGTCAATACGTAAAAAATTCACAATAAAAGAATGTGTTTTGGAGACAGGATGCATACCACCGCGAGCAACAACATGAACAAGAATCAAGCTTTTTCCATCAGGATTATATATATATATACTCGCATGTCTGAATATCGGTCCAAAATGAATACTACTCTTTTTGAAAAGATTGAAAAAGCTATTAATAGATTCAAAACTAGCTTTTTTATTTTTAATTTCAATGAAATTTATAAAAGCTTATTTGGGTCATATTATGTGGTGCCACATAAAAAAATCAACGCAAATCGAGGCCACGAGAAACAAATCGTTCCTACGAATTATCAAATCGCGGCCACGAGGTACAAATCGTTCCCACGAATTATCAAATCGTGGCCACGAATAAACAAATCGTTCCCACGATTTGACAAATCGTGGCCACGAGAAACAAATCGTTCCCACGATTTGAAAAACTGTGGCCACGAATAATCAAATCGTTCCCACGATTTAACATTTCATGGCCACGA
Source organism: Modiolus philippinarum (assembly GCA_002080025.1). Lineage (NCBI taxonomy): Eukaryota > Metazoa > Mollusca > Bivalvia > Mytilida > Modiolidae > Modiolus > Modiolus philippinarum. The sequence continues at coordinate 29,330 of MJUU01009417.1, forward strand.
TAAACAAATCGTTCCCACGATTTGACAAATCGTGGCCACGAATTAACAAATCGTTCCCAGGAATTATCAAATTGTTCCAACAAATTAAGAAATCGTGGCCACGAGAAACAAATCGTTCCCACTATATATAGAAATAACTACTAACTATATAAATGTCTATGTTGATTACTCCATACTAGTATAAGTATATATAAATCAATGTATTACACTTTGTTCTGGTTACTCAAAGATTCAAATAAATAAATGTTATAATAATTAAGTACTTATAATTATCAAAATAAATCGACAAATTGTAATTATGTCTATTTGTTTCTGCGTGGCAACGATTTGATAATTCGTGGGAACGATTTTTTTCTCGTGGCTACGATTTGTGTTGATTTCTTTTATGTGGCACCACATAATGTGACCCAAATAAGCTTTCAAAGTTTATATAGCATCCGTTACCAAAGATCTCGTAATCATGTGCATATAAGTGCTATACAAATGTACATAAATTCGTACCCATCTTCTTCGGTCGTTCTCAAATTTCGTTTGAGCAGTTTAGGGTCTTGTAGGAGGTTCTTATGGGGGTTAAAATAAAAGGAAAATCTAGTTGATTTTTTTGTGAATTTTTGCCTAATTATTGCATGAAATTCTTTCTTTTTTTCAAGAAAAGACCGGGGTTTCAACCCCAGAACGCTCACCTTTTGGAAACGCAAATTTTGGACATAACCCTGTTAGAGGCATTTTAATTGGTGGTAAAATTTACAAACTTTATTGGTAAGACATTTTCATATTCATAAACACATTATTTTTATCACCTGACCCGAAAAATCAGCTTCGGCTATTGCCATTACTTGGGCTCCGTAATCCGTTGTCCGTTGTTAACTTTTGATATTTTCTCTGAAACTCTACAAAACTTTACAGATGAGATGTATGAAAGTCTATTACAAAACTGCTCATTTCCTCCAGATCCTAGAAAAAACATGGCTGCCAGCGAGGGACATACTTTAACAATGGACCCTGTTTGAAATTATTTTCAATTCTGTTCTGAAACAATTCAACCAAATTTATCTAAACTGTACTTAATGATTTATGGTATGGAACTCCTTTCATATTAGATTGCTAATTTTACTGGTATTCAATAAAAAAACATGCCTACCAGCGCGGAACATAGTTAAACTTTAGACTTATGGTTAAAATCATATTTTGATTATTGCACAATATCATTGCACAATATCATGTTCTTCTTTCATAATTGATGATGTTGTTATACCAAATCTATTTAGAAGTATTTAATTGAAATTTCATATGTAAGGCTTGATATCATAGTCAACGGAAATTATGTCCTTAGCTAGCTGTCAGTAATTGCGAGCATTTGCCCGGACAGTACCTGTCCGTATTGTCTTCATGTTTTATGTACTTCATTGTAAGGGTACTCGTCTTGATAAGTTGGACTTTTTTCTGGTTTGATTTTTACTGTGAGTATTTTTTTGTGTATTTATTTTTAGCCATTCACCACACATAGGGGGGGGGGGGGTGTTTGGATCCAAGAAAACGAGTTTAAAACTAAAACTATAGATCGAACTACGTAAAAGAGCAAAATTAATGTGGATCATATCACAGAAAAGGGGGTTCCAGACAATAAAATATTGTCAAATGCATCTCGACTATCGTTTCGGTCTTTTTGAGAACAACCAGCACACATTCCTGATATACTTTTTAGTCATTAGTCATTACCTCAGAAATAATTCTAGAAAAAAATAATGTACTCGAACTTTAACTCGAATAATAACTCGCCGTGAAACGTAACTCAATATATGGTACTAGAAAAACAACAATTTGAGTTAAATAAAACTCAACTTTTAACTCGATTTGTAACTCGAACTTTGACTCGAATTATGACTTAAATTCTAACTCTAACTCGATGGTTATTCACACCCTAAAAAATCATCACCCGACACGAAATTCAGTTTTCAATATTTATTATTTTTGACAGCGGAAATCTCTTTTGCAGAGCACAGTGATTATAATGTTTTCATTTTTTGAACAGTGCTTTAGTTGATGTTTGGATGTTTTGTATTGTAATGTCGGTTTCTGGTATTTATTTTGTTTTTGAGCTTGTCTAGACAGTCACCTCCCAAAGAGACAGCTGACAATTGTCGTTTTAATATAGTCTCCATGGGGGTTCGGTTCTTGATTTGACGTTATACCAATACATCGCCGTGTTATAGATTCTGCAACATGCATCGACGAGATACAAGATTTTTCAAATTTTGCGAGGCTTAAAGGTTTTGCTATCTAGAGTGAAGAAATGTTGTATTTTACGAGATACAGTTGTGAAATAAATTTCATTAATGATTTTAAACCGACAATTGACTAAGAAATGACCCCCATTATCTGTGGAAACGAATATTAACTGTGTGCTTAGATCTTGACGTCATCAGGGAGGGTATTCATGTCGTTACAATGGTAAAATCGAAAGACGACAAATATATAAAGCAAAATAGCGAACTCACTGTGAATTTAGTTTCTGTATATGGCCCGGATTTTCGAACATTGATGTATGTTCAGTTTTCGATAATTTATGTATGTTCAGTGCAGACCAAATCAAATTATCAAAACATTTGGAAATCCATGAACCGAAATATGAGTAAAAGCTGATAAGAGAACAAATAACAAATAGGATCTAAATCGAAAAATAAAAAAAACGAAGGACAAAAGGGAGATTCACCAAAGTTTTAAACAAAATTTTCTTAAATTTAGATATTAGTTTAAATCTAAAATCGGTTTTCGGGCTAGCATCGAAGTACTGGCTAATGGGTTGGTGTATATCCTAATCTAACAGTCCACCAACAGAGGCATCGGTCCAACGGTGATAAATAGTACACTGTGAATTTACTTCCTGCACATGGCCATTTCGACAGGTCATGCCTCTTCAGTGCAGATCAATCAAAACATTTGGAAATCCTTTACACCCAAATATGTGTAAAGCTGATAAAGAACAAATTACCAATATAGGATCTAAATAAAAATGCCAAGAATCAGCTAACGACAGAGCTATGCAAGAGGGAAATACTCCTTAGTAGATATTAAACAAAATGTTCTTTAAATTTAGATATAAAAAAGTTCTTTTTCGATCCAGCTGTATCATATATACCATAGTGTATCTTATAAATGTACATTGAATATCATCAATTTTTCCTCCCTCTTAAATTATTTTCTTCTTGGAAAATACTTATTAGAAGTGGTTTTTTTCTCGAAAATACTCCAAAATTAGACTCGTACAGTATCTCTCACACTAACACATACTTCTTAATCTATCTCTTTTCCTATAGACGTATTTAATTTTATTCCCCGTTCCCTTGGAAACATAATTGTTGTACATTCATAAATCATTATAAATATTTTGTCTCTCTTTAAAGCATTTGTAAATACCAATATAAAGTAATATATATATAGGATACGGATTTATATAAGATCTTGTGTCTTGTTCCGAATCTCGAAAGTCGTCAATTAAATTGTAAATTGTATTGTGATATAAATTGGACAAAATAATAAGATTTGTATAACTGTCGAGCATGGAGAACAACAAAATTAAAATATGCATGAGACTAAAATCTAAAATAGTATATGTACAAGAAAGAAAAGGCCCAAATTTTCGGAGTTAACTCCTTTTGCAAGGGTGAAAAAAGAACAGGACATCACCGTGGACCAGAGACACGTCTCACTTCTGTTGTCTCCAACTAAAACCCTGTAATAAGAACATCAAAGACATGGCCTAAATAGAAAACATGTTTAACGTTAGGTGTATACGCCAAAATTACAAAATCAATGGATAAATAAATAAATACCAAAAAGACAAACAACAGATGATTAGGTAAAATTACAAGAAATTACAAAATCAATTCATAAATAAATAAATAACAAAAAGACAAACAACAGATGATTAGCTAAAATTACAAGAAATTACAAAATCAATTGTTAAATAAATAAATAACAAAAAGACAAACAACGGATGATTAGTTAATACAAAAACAATATCTAATCTACGGTGTTCTGTTTTACATTTATTCCAATGGGACACACTGTACCGAGGCGATGGATGATTCGCTGTTCAAGCATACGTCTATGATCATGACCTCCTTCCACTTTAGTTAGAACAGTGACCTGTAGATAATGCTGGCTGTGTCCAGGAAGGCAAAAATGATTGCCGACTGGGCAGCCTAGTTTATTTTTAATAGAACGTAAATGTTCTGCAAAACGATCACTTGAAAAGTCTTGAAAATTTCTGTCACGTTTTTCTCAGACACCACATATCCCTGCCTTCTGCAATTTGGCTTGGAGTATCGGTATTTGGGACAGTGCATGCCCTTTTCCTGTTTGACGTAACTTACTTTTAGTGATGTATTACGCAGGCGACACATGTCTTCCGTGGAAGACTTACTACTAAGTTTCATCAACATCCTGTTGCACTATTTCTAGAAGCTGACACGAGACATTTACATGATTGACCAACCGCCACTGAGAAAAAAATCATAAAACACATGTTGTTTATTATTTTGATAACTAATAGATCAGGAGATGTTTAAATCTGCTAGAGATTAGAGAAAGATTGTTTACACTGGGACTGGAAACATTCACATTTCTTACAATTTCGGTTTTCGCGGCAGATTTACCTGCAAATCGTCGTATTTTTGAGCATTTCTCTGTTGAAACTAGTACACTTTACAGCTCCATTTTTCTACCTATTTTAAAACAAAATACATCATTTCATAGAAAAAAGATTGCTGAAAATCATAGTATAATTTTTGTAAAATAAATTTATTCTAAAGTACACATTTTGCTCTAAAACTTGGATAATTTTGGCTTTTTTAGAATTCACACTTCATGGCGTTATTTTAGTACACTTTCTATTTTACCCAAACTGCTCCAAAATTAGATTTATATGATTGAAAAGAGGCAACTTCGATGCATATCATGATATAATTTTCTTTAAATTTAGTTGAAAATTCAATTGCAAAATTTACAGTCAAAAGTTTAGTATTTGAACTCCAAAATTTATATCTAAAAATTGCATGAGCGTGGTCACATCAGTCAAAATTTATCAGCACTGTAAAAAATCTTTCCTGCATAAATTATATATGGCTATAAAGCCAATAAAGCCAATACAAAGAGCTTTATCCTGGTAAAATTTCGAAATAGTAGGATGGAATTTAAAATGTACACTAACGAGTTAAATTTAGCCATTTTTTTTATTTTCATTGTTCTGACACTCTTAAATCATCGATAACTGTCATTTGTTTATTGGACGGTTTCTCGATAATTTTATAACCCGAATATTCCACTCACTACGATCGCTCCAGAGGTGATCAGCCGCTAGAGGGCGCAGAATTATTCGAGTTGATAATTTTACGACCTCTTTACACGATAAAACAACCCCTCATGCATTTATTACCCATTTTTAATTAGGATTTCATTGTTGTGTGAATACTGAGGCTTCATTTCGTGTATGACACTCGGTAGATGTCCTTAATTTCGATATTTTTGGTAATGAGTACTTCTAGTTGCAACTAGGACTACCTATTATCATAACAGTTTCCTTCCCTCATCTGTGCGTCTTTGGAATCAGTTGCCCACGGAAATTAGAGATTCTCCCCTTTCCTGTCTTAAAAGATTTTTAAATAAAAGTCATCCTGTACCTAAATATTTTTATAGTGGGAAAAGATTAGGACAAATTCTACACACACGTATTAGAACAGAAAGTAGTGGTCTAAATGAGCATTTATATAAGAAAAACTTAACAGATAATCCCTTTTTAGGCGCAGAAGAAATTCTGCGGCTTAAGCTGTCGAATAGGACGATGAGGGCCAGAAATCCACCAGGTTAAATAACACCCAATATATTTCATTCTTAGAATTCATGGATTCCTTGCATACGCACTCTTGAATGCAAAAATTACAAACAAACAGATTATATTTTCTAAAACAGTATCAAAATTACCACAATTAAAATGTTGTATTATTGTATATTTCACTCCACCATTTGGGACTATATTGGTAGATAATGCTATGAAGCCGCGGAAGCATGATAATCAACGCGGATAAATAATAAAATAGTTCTAATCATACCACGTGTATATATTATATAAATACTCGTGGTCGTGTGTAACAGATATTGCTGTACATTCATCAGTTAAACGGTTGTGTGTAACATCATCAACAATAAAATGATATACATGTACATCTTACTCCAACATTTGGGATAAGGCATTTCTACCGTGTGTCACTCAACCTTGAATTTAATCGACGACTGATAGTTTTGATTACACAAGTGCATTTTTTCAGACTAATTGTAAACGGATAGCGTGTAATTTGTGTTTTTATTGACAAAAATCCACGCTCCATGCAGTATAAAGACCCCTTCTATATTTCTCTAAAGAGAGCAGACGCACTGGGTGTCGTATGGAAGGCTAAATTTCCTGCCCCTACCCATTTCTCCAATTTTCCAGTGGCAGTCAAAAGTCGTTGCCCAGGTTGTCCCTTCCACCTTTATTTCTTTCTTCTGATACTTTCAATTTTTTGAATTGATTAACTTGTTCTCGTCCTGATATAGCTGAAATATTGCTCATTGGACGTTAAACTCTAACTAATCAATCAATCAATCAACTTGTTATTTACGACAATATTTCAACGTATACTTGTGTCACTACAAATCGTGTATATAATGCATTTTTGGCTGATGTGTAAAGGCTTTATAGGGTCAATTGCCCAAATTAATCGCAATTTTTCTTTTAGAGTGCAATGAAAGACACAAAACAATATTTCGAGGTATGTTATTCACGGTGCAGATATTGTCAAACTTGAAATACAATCCAAAATTTGCATGTAGATTTAAGGTTTTTCATTGTCGGCATTCACATTTTTTATTCAATCTTTTAAATAATCATTAACTCACCCTTTATCGTGAAATGAAATGTAACTATATTCAGCTCAATTGAGGGCAGTCCTTGGTTCTTCACATTAAAAACTAGCTTCATTTTAAAATTAAAATCAAATGATAATTGTTTTGATTATTTCTTAAATTGTCATTTTACGTGTTTGTTTTGTGCACCTTGTACATGATCATACTTAAAGTTAGTTGCAGACCCCCTCCCCCAATATGTCACAAATCAGTTAATTCAGTATTCATGGATATTGATTAATTAATTGACCTTAATATGTGTAAGGCATTTGGGTTCATTGAAATTTAGCATGCATCA
>MJUU01009421.1:0-16452 GCA_002080025.1 Modiolus philippinarum
AAAAAAAAAAAAATTCAATAAAAAATCACTTGCAAATCTTATAGTCATTGCCAATATTCCAGTCAGTGCAAAACTTTCCTTTTACACAATATTTTGTTGAAAATGCCATGAAAATGAAAAACATGATAAAACATCACTTGCAAATCTTCATTTTAGTCATTCCAAATACACTGGTCGGTGCAAAACGTTCCTCTTATACATTATTATGTTGAAAATTCAATAAAAATGAAAAAAAATAAAAAAAAGATCATTTTAGTCATTACAAATGTACCGATCAGTGCGAAACTTTCCTTTAACATATTATTTTGTTAAAAATTCCAATAAATAAAAGAACATAATTAAAAAAAATCACTTGTAAATATTCATTTTAGTCATTACAAATATACCGGTCAGTGCGAAACTTTGCTTTCACACATTATTTGTTTAAAAATTCCATGAAAATGAAAAATTTCAATAAAAAATCACTTGTTAATATTCATTATAGTCATTACCAATATACCGGTCAGTGCAAAACTTTCCTTTTGCACATTATTTTGATGAAATTTCCATGAAAATGAAACATTTTTAATAAAAGATCATTTAAAAAATCTACATTTAAGTTATTACTAATGTACCGGTCAGTGTGAAACTTTCCTTTTCCATATTATTTTGATCAAAATTTCAATAAATTCAAAAAAAAAATCTTAAAAAAAAATCACTTGTAAATAATAATTTTTTTCATTTCAAACACACCGGTCAGTGTGTAGCTTTCCTTTAACACTGAATTCCATGAAAATGAAAAATTTTGGTAAAAAGTCACTTGTAAATTATCATTTTAGTCATTACAAATGTACCAGTCCGTTTAAAACTTTTCTTTTACCCATTAGTTTTTTTTTCAAAATTCCAATAATTAAAAGAAATAATTAAAAATCACTTGTAAAACTTCTTTTTAGTCATTAAAAATGTACCAGGCAGTATGAAGCTTTCTTTTCACAACATTTTTTGTTAAAAAATCTATGAAAATGAACAATTTGAATAAAAAAAACTTGTAAATCTTCAATTCATGCAGTCATTTCAAATGCAGTGAGAAATTTTCCCTTTTCACATTATTTTGTTTAAAGCTCTATGAAAATGGATAAACAACGACCGCAAATAGAACATTTATTTTCAAACTTTATTTAATTAAGAACTCCATGATTATGAAAAAAGTATTATTAAATATTTATTTATTAATAGCAGCAAAAGGATTGATCTGTTGCGATGATGTTTTGATGACGTAAGTGAAACGAATCTATAATTCGCAAAATTTTTTACCCGAGATATCACGTGATATATGGACAAATCTGGACGATGCTTCTCGTCATCCGTCACGTTTGTCCTCAATTACAAGTCGTCACGTTAATTAACTGATCGCTGACTGATCGTTTTTTCCTGTAAAGGCTACGTTGCACAGAACTGTACAAATGTATCGGTCAGTGCAAAACTTTCCTTTTACATATCATTTTGTTGAAAATTCCATGAAAATGAAAACAAAATAATAAAAAAATCACCTGTAAGTATTCATTTTGCTCATTACAAATACACCGGTAAGTGCAAAATTTTCCTTTTATTCATTATTTTGATGAAAATTCCATAAAAATGAAAAATTTTAATGAAAGGTCATTCATAAAATCTTCATTTAAGTCATTTCAAATGTACAAGTCAGTGTAAAACTTTCCTTCTACGAATTATTTTGAATTATTTTGACCACTGGGTCGATGCCACTGCTGGTGGACTGTTAGTCCCCGAGGGTATTCACCAGCCCAGTAGTCAGTACTTCGGTGCTGACCCGAAAGCCGATTATTTTTGAAACCTTCCAATATCTAAAATTTTGTAAATTTTATTGAAAACTAAGGAGTATCTCCCTCATGCAAAGCTCTGTCCTTAGCTGATTTTGGCTTTAAATTTAGATCCCTTTGGTTATTTGTTCTCTATCAGTTTTTAAACATCTTTGAATTTATGGTCTTCCAAACGTTTAGATTTTATCTGCACTGATGAGACATAAGTTGTCGAAATGCGCATATGCAGAAAGTAAATTCACAGTAACTTCGGTATTTAGTTATTTGAACAAAATTTCAGTATATTAAAAATAATAATAAAAAATCACTTGTAAATTTTCATTTTATGAAAAAGAAGGAAATGGGGTAAATGTCAAGGAGACAACATCCCAAATCCAGGTTAAAACGACCCAAGACAAAGCATCTAGGGGTCACCGTACGGTCTTCAACACAGTGAGAAACCTCAAACCATATAGCAAGCCCTAAATGTCCCCAAAAGGGTAAAAAAGTGAATAAATCAATGGAAACAAACCACATCCAATATCCCAAATATCAAGAAACTAAAATTTTATAAGAAGACAAGGACAAGCCAATGACCAACATATTCCTGAATTGGGATAGGCGCAGAAATTGCGGTGGGGTTAAACTCGATTACTTGGATCCAAACCCTCCCCTTTGTGTGCTGAATGGCTAAAAAATAAATACACAAAAAGACTCACAGCAAAAATCAAACTGAAAAAAGTGCAACTTATCAAGACGAGTACCCTTACAATGAAGTACATAAAACATGAAGACAATAGTCATTTCAAACACATCAATCGGTGCTACACTTTTTTTTACACTAAATTCCATGAAAATGAAACATTAAAATAAAAATCACTTGTTAATTTTCATCAAGGTTATTCACCAGCCCAGTAGTCACTACTTCGGTGCTGACCCGAAAGCCGATTTTATTTCGAACCTTGCAATATCTAAATTTTTGTAAAGTTTGTTGAAAACTAACGAGTATCTCCGTCACGCAAAGCTCTGTCCTTAGCTTATTTTGGCTTAAATTTTAGATCATTTTGGGTATTCGTTCTCTATCAGTTTTTTCATTTGATTTTGTGGTCTTCCAAACGTTTAGATTTTATCTGCACTGAAGATACATAAATTGTCGAAATGAGCATATGCAGAAAACAAATTCACAGTAATATTGATAGTTAGTTAGTTATTTAGTCAGTACAAATGTAGAAGTCAGTCTAAAACTTTTCTTATGACGAGTTGGACGAACAACAAGTCCAACATATTTTTTTGTGTTGTAAATGTAGTGGTTGCGTGTTTTGTGTTCTCTGGACTTTGATTTATGTAATATTGTGCTTTGTTCCTTCAGTATCCTACTTCCGTTGTCGTCACGTTAATTAACTGATCGCTGACTGACGACCGGCTGATCCCTGATGATCGAATGACGGCAGACAGACCGTTTTTTTTCGGTAAGGGATATGTTGCACAGAACTGTACAAATTTTAAGATTTGGATCTTGAAGCCAACCATTAACTACACCAGCGTAGCCTTGGACTTATACGGGACGTCAACACAGACATGTTTCTTTTCCAGCTATCGCTGGATACGAAACCTATAACAAGACGTTGTGTGTTATCTACGATAAACAGCATACATGATCCATTTGGATTCTTAGTGATCATCCAAGGGAAGTTTATTCCACATAACTGACTTCAACAACAGTTGATTGGGATGAACAAGTCCCGCATAATATTGCTTCAGAATGGGAAACGTGGCAAGATGAACTACAAGAACTAGAAACTTTACGTATTCTACGTACATATGTTCCTTACCTCAGCCAAGCAGTAACCAATAACATAATACCAAAGTTTCACTCTTGATTTATTTTTTGCATATGCGGATTTCGATAACTTATGTCTCATCAGTGCAGATCAAACCAAAACATCTGGAAGTCCATCAACCGAAATAGGTGTAAAAGCTGAAAGAGAACAAGTAACCAAAAGGACTTCATGTTTACTCAGATGCGTCAGAAAAGGCAGTATCTGCAGTAGTTTTTAATTCGCAAAATAGGTGAAGATGGTAATCCCAAAATTGGTTTTGTATTGAGAAAGGCTAAAGTTGCTCCAACAAATGGACACACCATTTATTGTTTGGAACTTTTTGCTGCAGTACTGGCAGTAGAAGTTACACAGTGTGCATTAGAACAAATAGACCTGTCCATCGATTATGTCATATACTATACAAATAGTAAGGTCGTGCTGGGTTACTACATTTACAACGACACCAGAAGATTTTATATTTATGTTGGGAATAGTGTAGAAACAATACGACAGTTCAGCAGTCCAGAAAAATGGAATTATTTGAACAAAAATGAAAACATTGCTGACGCTGCCACGATATCAATGCCAGCTAATGACATTCATATTTCATAATAGTAAGTGGTTATTAGGACCTAAACACCTTATCACTTGTGAGCCCAGTCAGAACTGGTTGACCCCTACGATGATGATGAGATTCGTCCTCATGTTTTTCCAGATATATCTGATACCTAAACATTCGCAACATCAGGCAATCCCTACGTAGGGACTGAGATATCCATGCACTTCTCAGACTGGAGTACCCTAATACGTGAAACGTTAGTCCCGTTTACGTGTAAACGGAAGTTCAAAGCCTGAATCTGACAACACTTCACTTCAAGAACAAGCAGAAGACTTTGTTATATCATTAGTACAACGTGAAGTTTATAAAGAAGTCACAAGATACCTATTGGCAAAATGAGATTAATTGCCAAACTCAATTCATTTTGTGATGAAAAGGGACTGTTAGGAGTAGGCGGAGACATTCCTAAATCAGACTTGGGTATAAAAGAAAAGATGCCTATATTTATTCCCGGACGTCACCACATTGCCACTCTTCTAATGAGGCACCACCATGAGAAGCCCAAACACCAAGGTCGTCACCTTACAGATGGTGCAATATGATCTGCAGGTTGGTGGATAACCGGAAATCGACGATTGATAATCTCTCTAATTCCTACCTATGCTACCTGCCGTAAGCTAAGAGGTAGAGAAGAATGTCAGATTATGGCAGACTTGCTTGATGATCGTCTTGATCCAGCACCTCCTTCCACAAATGTAGGAGTAGACGCCTTTGTACCATGGACAAAAGTCACAAGAAAAACACATGGTGGATGTGCAAACTCCAAATGTTGGACCATTTTATTTACTTGTCTAGTTACACGAGCCATCCACACTGAATAGGTCAAAGAAATGAGCTCTACAGTATTTATCAATGCAGTCAAACGCTTTACATCAACAAGAGGAAAAGTAAAGATATTTAGGTCTGACCGTGGAACCAACTTTGCAGGAGCGATAGACGCCTTAAATGTAAACCAGATCAACGTGGAAGATGGACCAATCCAGCGTTACTTTTCAGACTCCAGTATATTTTCAATCCTCCTCACTCATCCCATTTGGGTGAAGCTTAGGAGCGCATGATTGGCACGGAAAGGAGTACTAGCGTTAGCCAGCATGTTCTCGTCCAGATGGAGGAAAGAATATCTCCCTCATTAACAACAGAGGCAGAAGTGGTTCGACAGGCAACATGACTTGAAGACCAAAGACGTCGTTTTTGTAAGGAGCAAAGGTATTTGCCGAAATAAATGGCCATTTAGAAGAATTGTCAACGCAATAAAAAGTTAAGATTTTTAAGTCAGGAAAGTAGAAGTCCGTTTAATGGTGAACGGAAATCCGACAGTGTATACTCGGCCGATCAAAGAGATAATTCTTCTGGTGGAAGATTGTGTATAAAATGTATATACATTGTATTCAGGAATATTGTGAATACTATGATATGTTGTTTATTTTTTCAAAAATAGTAATATCAAGTAGATATCAGACGGGAGTGTATTGTAACAACTAGATTTATCGTTATGTTTAACATAAAAAAAAAGAATTCCGAATGCATCGTGTTTTCGTTAAATGCGTAGTTCGTCTCCCGACTCCATCCTTCTCTCGAGTCATCAGGTCATAAGATACGCAAACGTTTAGTCCAGATAGTTTTGGAATTTGGAGCCTAGTTAAATAACATTGTGAGTGTTGCAATAAATTTTCATTTTTTGTGGATGAAAATTCCTCTATTTAACGTAACCTACACAACAGATTATTGTGAATATGAACTGTTCAAGCTGACTGCATAATTTTCTATAAATATCGATTGTAACGGAATGTTCATCTCACACTGAAACACTCAACTGTTAATTATAATCATATTTAAAATGTCATCACTGTGACAGTAATTCAAAGTTATATATACTATTACCGTCTAGAAGAGGAAAATATACAACCGTTAGTTATTTGTGTTATTTACGGAAGTGTATTAGGGACATGCATAATTTTTTTTTTAAAATTATCTCGCCGCGGCGATATACTATCTCGCCACGGCGAGTTACTATGTCGCCACGGCGAGTTACTATCTCGCCGCGACGAGTTAATAAAAAAGGTTATCTCGCCGTGGCGAGTTACTATCTCGCCACGGCGAGTTAATAAAAAAACGTTATCTCGCCGCCGCGAGTTAACAAAAAAGATAATCTCGCCGCGGCGAGATACTATCTCGCCACGGCGAGTTACCATCTCGCCACGGCGAGTTAATAAAAAGGGTTATCTCGCCGCGGCGAGTTACTAACTCGCCACGGCGAGTTACCAAAAAAGATTATCTCGCCGCGGCGAGTTACTTTTTTATGCTGCGGTGAATTATTATCTAGAGGCTCACATGAGCTGGTTCGGCTTGCCTGGGTTTAGCATCAAATACTTATCTCAACTGTTTACATATTGACCTCTTCCATAATCCTGACTGCTTCTGTGAACAAAGGCCAGAGTACTCAAGTCATTGTTTTTCTCGAATGCCCATTTAACATAGGTCTTCTTGTTGCACTTATAAAAACATTAAATTTCATTGACATAAATATTGAATATTGCTTTTTGGTAGCGATTAATTGAATGAGGATGAAAATCTGACCGTCTTTTTTTTCTTTTTTTTGCCGTGCAGCAGTATATTAAAATGAAAAACGACTTACTGTTTACAATCTTGAACTTTGCTGCTGTTGTTTATAGACTGTATTTATATGTATTTGTTCTTATATTCTGACGTTTTCATATTCATAAATGTATTTAATGTATCACTGTAGTAGGTTGTAAAAGGTTATTTCCAATCCAGTGTTGTAATTTTATGGCTGTGAATATGTTTAAACTAAAGTAAACTAGTTTTCAGGTACGTTGCACCAGTCAACATGGCTTATATTGCCATAAGTAGAACATACGCGGCGAATTCCAGATAAAGAAAAGCTAAATTTTTCCTCGCTGATTTGTTTTGTCAAGTTTAAATACTGTAAGAATTTAGAGATTAAGTTTTAAAAAAGGGTTTGACATGCTAATTTCCACGGACCATGAAATTCTTAAGCAATCTTGTGTACAAATCTCGGAGTAAATCTAAATACATTTTTCATTTTTCAATAGAAAACTATAAAAGATGAAGTTTCAATTTGAATTACAAACACGTTTGACATGTCAAGATCTTCTTTGTCTGCGATTTGGAACTAAATCTGAAGATGATAGTTGAATTATTGTCCTTTTAATCGTGACCTAGTCATATATGTTTTTAGGAACGTCTGGACAAATTGGAATCAAACTTGTCCACAATGGTTCTTAGATGGTCTTGTTGAAAATTCGAGCCCACAGGGTCCAATTAAAGATAGCTGCAAATGGGGATCAACAGGTGCTAACTTTTGACCTAAAATGCATACGTTGAACGTTTTACTGTTGTCTATTTGCGCCACCGCAGATCATCAAGTTGTATGCAATCTGCGCTTGAAGAGCATACATTTCAACAAAATTATCAATTTTCGTCGTGGTGCAGATTTCTTTTCCAGGCGTAGATTGCTTAGTACGGAGAGCAAGTTGCATATATTCAAACAATATCTTTACAGAATGTTATATCTTATTCAGGTTACATACATGATACCCTGGATGTCAAGTTATATTTCCTGAGGCGAAGCCGAAGGAAATATCATAAATATCCAGGGTAAGTCACGCTATATGTATCCCGTCTTTAACCTAAATTATATTTATTTTCCGATGAACAGCCCCGGGGACTGAAATGAATCCCCTAAAAATATTAATTTTGGATCCATAATGCCGTTTTCATGTAATGACGCTGAGAATTCCCATGACCACGTTTGTTCCCCTAGCTGTTTTACGAATAAATGTTACGAATGACATCCAATCACAAACAGGCTTACATCTAGAAATCGGAATATATTAAATTCGTACTGTAGTTTGCGTTTTGGTTAATGAGGACGCAGAATGGCTTACTATGTGGATACTAATTGATTTCTTTGGTTATATTGGAATTGATTGTATGCACTGGTTTTATGCGGAATAAATATTGATTGTATAAACTATATAATTTGCGTTATTGTGTATTTTGTGTATTTTAATTTGGTACCGGTCATTATTGTCCGGAATTACAGAATGCTGTTCAAGCTGATATATAGCGATAAGCAAATACATTATAAATCCAAGAAATTTTTTTTCCAAATTCAAAGTTTTTTTTTCTTCTTTTTACAGAAACATTGTATTATAAAGGACGGGGAACGCTCGGAAATGCAAACAAAACCTTTTTTGTGCATTTCATGGCTATGTTTTTGTATGTTCTTTTGTCACAAGCTGTGTAATTGCTAGCCGTTGAACTGCAAATTAAACTAAAATTTCATACATGTGTATAGCAACATGTCCATGACTGTCGTTTTTTTCAAGCATGCTACTCAAAACGATTTCATTTTTTATCACAAAATTTTACAAAAGACAAGGATACAAGGATTTTATATTCGATTCCGAATGCTGTTCGTGTTTCTGCCACCAAAAATGTCAACGTACATCAAGACCTGAAATTCAAGACTTCTAAACTGGCTTTAAACGAAAACACTATATATTTACTGCCATGATTTTATGTTACCATTCCAAGGAAAATTACTAAAAATAAACATTCCATTGAGGGGAATTGATCTTCTTTTATTTTCATTTATCATTTTTATTTCTTTTTGTTTTTGGACCAAAGGGGTTCATTTAAAAATGAAATTTTCAGAATTATTCATAATGTAATCTGTAGTAATTCCATTTACAAAATTGTTCTCAAAGGATGCAGATTTTACAGACCAACATTAAAATGCTTAATCTGCAATTTTCGCCCTAAAAAATTTGCAATCTGCGCCCAAAATTTCTAATGCATTATGAGCCCAATACTTGTTATCTGCACTCTTATACTTGCAATTTTACGCCGAGTGCAGCATGATACGACCGCAGCATGTCGAACACTGAAATTTGAACAAGTGTAAACTAAAATGAATGAGGACATAGTAATTAGCTGGACACAATAAGGACCTTGACACATAAATTAACTGGACACAAACTAGTGAAAATAAAAATTAACCCTTAAATCCCTTATTACTAGGATATTGTAAGAGCTAAGAAATTCTGTCGATTACCATCAACAGAAATCCAAAGAAAAAACAGATTGAAATCCAATTAAAAATAAAGATTTCACATATTATGAAATATTGCAATTTGGCCCCTTTGATCCATTACAGCTTGGAAACCGAAGAGCAACGCAAAATATACTGCCATATTACTGAAAGCTTACAATGAGAACAACCAAAAGATAAAAATCCCATCAAAATCTAATGAAAAATAAAGATTTCACATATTTCTAGTAATTGCAATTTTCACCCCCTTTGACCCCTTATAGCTGTGAAACGGTAAGAGGTATGCCAAATCAGTTGTACCTCTGAAAGCTTACAATGAGAGGAATCTAAAGAAAAAAATCCCATCAAAATCTAATGAAAAATAAAGATTTCACAGTAACTTCGGTATTTAGTTATTTGACCCCTTATAGCTCGGAAACAGTAAGAGGTATGTCAAATCCGCTAACATAATTCTGAAAGCTTGCAATAAGAGGAAACCAAAGAAAAAAATCCCATCAAAATCTGATGTAAAATAAAGATTTTACATATTTCTAAAAATTGCAATTTTGGCCCCTTTGACCCCTAATAGCTCGAAAATGGTAAGAGCTATGCCAAATCGGTTGACATACTACTAAAAGCCTAAAATCTGATGGTGCAGCGCTATGATAGTTTTTCATAAGGAATCCATTGTAAAAAATTTTATCAAAATCGGACTAAAAATAAAAAAAAAATAAAATTTTTGAAATTCCCCCTTTTTGGGCCCCATTTATCTCGTGAACAGTACATGCCACGTGAAATCCGTTGGCATACTAAAGATTTGAAATTTCCTCAGGAGGACATAAAGAAACTCCTTCAAAATCCGATAAATAATAAAGATTCTACAGTCAAATATGTGAAAACATCAAATTTAACCCTTTTTGGCCCCTTTTTTAAAAACGGGTGGGGCCACATAGACCAAAACTAAGCCAAGCCTTCCTTTTGTGCCAAGGAACATTGTATTAAAAGTTCATAAGGATTGGTCAACTGGAACTAAAGTTATTGACCAAAAACAAAAGTGTCTACAGACAACGACGACAACGACGTAACTCGCCGTGGCGAGATAGTAACTCGCCGTGGCGAGACAGTAACTCGCCGTGGCGAGATAATATCTCGCCTCGGCGAGATAATTTGAAAAAAAAAATTATGCATGTCCCTAATACGCTTCCGTAGTTATTCCTACAAATATAGAAAGTACGGCAAACAGTGAGCGATATTTAAATATATCCAGTTGTAATTATGGAAAATATATTCCGTGTATTACAGTAATTTCAATTGTTTTATCCGTTACTATACAAGTACTCTATGTATAATACTACACATACATCCTATTTTTGTTTATTTATACAAATAATTGTGTTTTTAAATATGTCGACATTTTACTCAAATTTACGGTAACATAAGCTGACTTTAATTTCTCGTTATTTCGACACATAACTTATGATTGATAATTATTGACGGCCTCGGATCTTGACCTTATTACTCGTACAGAAAAACCATCCGTAAAACAGGTGTTACAGGTCAGTTATATTGTTACACTTGTACTGTATCTAATATACATATATGGGGTATTTATTTAGTCAAATACATAACTTTGTGTTAATATCTTCAATAGTGAATATTTCTGTTCAGCTTGACTGAACACCACTTTCAATCCAGTGGTTTAAATGGCTGAACTATAAATAAAGACAGTGACCTATTGTGGAACATTTAAACCTCTTTTGTAAATATCTTAACCAACGATATCTACTATTGATTACATGTGACATCAACTGAATGACATACCACTATTGTGAAAGTAACTGTAGCTATATAAACAAGATGTAATCATTGAATTGGCTGCTTAGGGTACTTTAACTAGTGCATGCAATTGCAAATCTAGTTATTATTAAGTCACCAAAACGAAGTTTGGTGACTTATTGTGTTTACTGTGTTTCTTATTAAGTCACCCAAACGAAGTTTGGTGACTTATTGCTTTCACTCTGTTTCTTATTAAGTCACCCAAACGAAATTTGGTGACTTATTGTGTTTACTCTGTTTCTTCTTATTATTATAATTATTCCTTAATGATTTTTCGAACATTGTCCAAACATTCTCTCAGAGATGGGTGGTCCAAACTTTATGAAACTTAGGACCATTGTAGATACCAACCTCAAGATGTGTACAAAGGTCTTGGACTTTCCAAAATGACCATTGTAATGGGTCACTTTGAACTTTGACCTCAAACCTTCTTATTGGTATAACCCAGAAACCATAAAAGATAACTGATTAAATATATAACAAAAATGTTTGTTTGGTCATGACGGACATTTGTTACATTTGGACCGAAACTCTACGATGAACCGTTCATGAGTTATACCCTTGAAAAATTTCATCATATCGTTAAACATGCTTTCTCTCGACAACGAATAGAGATAAAAACCTGAAACCTTTTCCATTCAATTTAGGTGATATGTGTTACATTTAAAAATGCAAAGGTCAAAGGTCATTGGTCACTTTGACCTTTGACCCTAGACCTTGTCATTGGATTAACTCATAAACCGTAATAGATAGCTGATAACATGTAATTGCAAAAATGTGTGTTTTGTTCAGATCTACATTTGTCACATGTGTCCAAAATTATTGGACCAACTGTTTTGGACCTATGGACCAAAAACCGATTTTGATGTCCGATTTTGGGGTTTTTGCTTATTGCTCAAATACTATTGAAGATACAAAAAGACATTCAACATACAAAATGTTCAGGAAGACAAGATCTTCAAAATTAGGTCAAGGTCAAAGGTCAAGGTCACACCCGCATAACTTTATTTCATGTTACAGTATCAATAAATATACATATTCAGCTTGGAATGTTGGTTTCATCGATTAATCAATAATGAAAACATTATGACACAACTTTCTTTCTGATGCAATCCAGAAATATTTTGACCTGTGAATCAAAGCACTATTAGTACTGATAGACGAAGAAATGATGAGTTTAAGAATTAGTAATGAAAACAAAAATTTCAGAACACATTATTACAATCATTTGTGATAAATATAAACACAGCATTTTTTCAAAGAGCAATTGAGCATGGAATCTGGTTTGGGTGACTTGTGTTTGCATGCAAACATATCATCACTCGTTGTTATTATTATTATTATTCCTCAATGATTTTTCGAACATTGTCCAAACATTTTCTCAGAGATGGGTGGACCAAACTTTATGAAACTTGGGACCATTTAAGATATCAACCCAAAGATGGGTACAAAGGTCTTGGACTTTCCAAAATGACCACTGAAATCGGAAGACAAGATCTTCAAAATAAGGTCAAGGTCAAAGGTCAAGGTCACACCCGCATAACCTTATTTTATGTTTAAGTATCAATAATATACATATTCAGCTTGGAATGTTGGTTTCATCGATTAATCAATAATGAAAACATTATGACACAACTTTCTTTCTGATGCAATCCAGAAATATTTTGACCTGTGAATCAAAGCACTATTAGTACTGATAGACGAAGAAATGATGAGTTTAAGAATTAGTAATGAAAACAAAAATTTCAGAACACATTATTACAATCATTTGTGATAAATATAAGCACAGCATTTTTTCAAAGAGCAATTGAGCATGGAATCTGGTTTGGGTGACTTGTGTTTGCATGCAAACATATCATCATTGGTTATTATTATTATTATTCCTCAATGGAATTTTCAAACTTTGTCCAAACATTATCTCAGAGATGGGTATTCCAAACCTAATGAAACATGGCACCAATGTGGATAACCACCCCGAGATGTGCAAGATGGTCTCTGAATTTCCAAAATGACCACGGTCATTGCTCACTTTGAACTTTGACCTCAAATCTTGTGATTGGAATATCTCGAAAACTGTAAATGATAGCTGATTAATTGTTAGGGAAAAAATGTTTATTAGGTCATGACGGACCTTTGTAACATTTTGACCGAAATTCTATGATGCACCGCTCAAGAGTTATGCCCCTTGAAAGTTTCGTCACCTCTTTTAGCATGTTTTTTTTTCTCAAAAATGGTAAGAGATTGAAACCTGAAACCTTTTCCATTCAATTTAGGTGATATGCGTTACATTTAAAAATGCCAAGGTCAAAGGTCATTGGTCACTTTGAAGTTTGACCTTAGACCTTGTTTTTGTAATAACTCATAAACCGTAATAGATAAAATGTAATGGCAAAAATGTGTGTCTTGTTAAGATCTACATTTGTTACATGGGTCCAAAATTATCGGGCCAACCGTTTTCGGTTTATGGACCGAAAACCGATTTTGATGTCCGAATTTTGTTTTTTACTTATAGCTCAATTACCATTGAAGATGCCAAAAGACATTCAACGTACAAAATGTTCAGGAAGTCTGAACTTTAAAAATGAGGTCAAGGTCAAAGGTCAAGGTCACAGCCCTAAAGCTTTATTTCACGTTAAAGTATCAAGAAATGTACATATTAAGCTTTGCATATGAAAAAGAAAGGAAATGGGGTAAATGTCAAGGAGACAACATCCCATATCCAGGTTAAAACGACCAAAAACGTTGGTTTCATCAATGAATCAATAATGAAACCATTATGACGCAGTTTCCTTTCTGATGCAATCCAGTACATATACTTATGAAGTGTTAACCTGTGAATCAAAGTACTACTAACACCGATAGACGAAAAGATAATTAGTTTATGACACTAGTTCTTACATAGGGAATAGAAACAAATATTTCAGAACACATTATTACAATCATTGGTGATAAATATACAACACATCATTTTTTCAAAAAGCAATTGGGTATGGAATCTGGTTTGGGTGACTTGTCATATCATCACTCGTTATTATTTTTATTATTCCTCAATGATTTTTCATAATTGTCCAAACATTTTCTCAAAGATGGATGGACCAAACTTTATGAAACTAGGAGCCATTGTAGATACCAACCTCAAGATGTGTAGGAAGGTCTAAAAATTTCCAAAATGACCACGGTCATTGGTCACTTTGAACTTTGACCTCACACATTCTTATTGGAATAACTCTGAAATGGTAAAAGATAGATGATTAAATGTACTGACATAATGTTTGTTAGGTCATGACGGACATTCGTTACATTTTGACCGAAAGTCTATGGTCAACCCTTCGTGAGTTATGCCCCTTGAAAATTTCTTCATATCTTTAAAAAAAATTTTTTTCTCGAAAACGGTAAGACATAGAATTCTGGAACCTTTTCCATTCAACTTAGGTGATATGTGTTACATTTAAAAATGCCAAGGTCAAAGGTCATTGGTCACTTTGAACTTTGACCCTAGACTTTGTTTTTGTTATAACTCTTAAACGGTAAAAGATACAGTCCTTGCTTCAGTAGCCGTTACTAAGAGAGCGATCATTAAGCGATCCGTCAGCCGTCAACGATAAGTCATCGATCAGTGATCGATCAGTCAACAATCCGTCAAAGTCTAAAGGATAGGAAAAGTAATTAACGTATTTGACGGATACAATACGTAAATTACCTGACTGACGGATGATTGGTCGGTCCTATCCGTAAATGACTGATTGATAGCCTTACGTCATCTTTCAAATTAATACGTTTTGCGAAATGATAATTTCGTTTCATCACAAAAATGAATTTAGAATTGAAATATATAAAAAGAAATTATTATAACACCCTATGTGTACTTAATCCGTACGTTAAGGTTAATATTATATTTACTTGATGTTTCTGCTTGTACGTAGGAAATGCACAATATATAATACAGTTTGTTCGAATGCATTAAAATTTGGAAGCACATCTGATTTGACTAATCGTCGAAAATAGACAAATTTAATTTGATAAAAAAACAATATTGAAATAATTTATACAACTGGTTAAACGTTAATTGTTAGACAATATCAGGAATGCAAATAAGAGCGAAACAAAAATGGAATGACAAAAAATAAAAATAAAATAAAAACAAATCAAAACAAATGATTTGACGCATTCATACACGAAAGACTGGGAAATTCCTCTTTTCAAACACTTAATATGCTAAAATTTGTTCAAATTATGATTCATGAAATAAAAAACATTTTCGACAGGAATATGAATAAAATTTTCAAAAAAACTAAATTGTTTAGGTCATTTTTAAAGATTAAGTTTCAACCGCTGACTAAAAATCTGATTTTTCAACCCTTCAGTATGCTTAAATTCATTAAATTTGTGCTTTGCAAAATATAAAACTCCTTCGAAAGGATATGACGAATGAATTTTTCCAAAAATTTGAATTGTTTTGGTCATTTCTACAGATTCGGTTTAAACCACAGTCTAAAAATCTAACTTTTCAAGCCTTAAATATGTTAAAATTCAATAAAATTGTGTTTCGCAAAAGATAAAACTTCTTCAAAAGGATATGATGAATAAAATTTGTAAAATATTTCAATTGTTTTGGTAATTTTCATAGACAGAGTTTAAACCGCACTCTAATAATCTAACTTTTCAAGCCTTAAATATGTAAAAATTCATTAAAGGTGTGTTTCGCAAAAGATAAAACTCCTTCGAAAGGATATGAAGAACAAAATTTTCAGAATATTTAATTTTTGTTTTGGTTATTTTCATAGACAGAGTTTAAACCGCACACTAAAATCTAACTTTTCAAACTTTCATATGTTAAAATTCATTCAAATTGTGCTTCGCAAAAGATTAAACTCCTTCGAAAGGATATGACGAATAAAATTTTCAAAATATTTCAATTGTTTTGAACATTTTTATAGACAGAGTGTAAACTGTACTCTAAAAATCTAACTTTTCAAGCCTTAAATATGTTAAAATTCATTAAAATTATGTTTCACAAAAGATAAAACTCCTTCGAAAGGATATGATAAATAAAATTTTCAAAATATTTAATTTTTGTTTTGGTTATTTTTATAGACAGAGTTTAAACCGCACACTAAAATCTAACTTTTCAAACTTTAATATGCTGAAAATTGTTGAAATTGTGTTTTGCAAAAAATAAAATTCCTTTGAAAGGATAAGATGAATAAAATTTTAGAAAATATTTGAATTGTTTTGGTCATCTTTATAGACAGAGTCTAAACCGCACACTAAATATCTAACTTTTCAAGACTTAAATATGTCAAA
>MJUU01009424.1:0-11204 GCA_002080025.1 Modiolus philippinarum
TAAAATCTTCCAATCCCGACATCCCGAAAAAGGGCCGGCCCCCCCTCAAAAGACGTTTAATAACTTTTAGATAAGGCTAAATCACCAATTGTTAAAAGCATGACACCTATTTTTCAGTTTGCTTCAACAAATGATCGAATGTAGATTAAAGTTAAAGTCGTTAAAGTCCCCCACAATTTTTTATTTAATAATGTACAAGTCTCGGATTTGCTTTTTGTATACTAACCTCGAGTGGATAACTAAATACCGAAGTTACTGGATCTTGATTATAACTGCAAATGGAAACTAGAGGCATCCTGTGTTCAGTAAGTTTGTTGTTATTATTGATTGTGTTAACAACTGATTGTCAGAGCTTGGCAAATGTAAAAGCACTTAACACGCAACTGTTTTCGACTTACACAACTGATGTTATGCCAAACTCAGACCAATCAGAACCTCTGAATATAAATGTTACGTTTTATTTTGTGTCCTTGAACTCTTTCCACGAGGTTGAAGAAACTATTTCAATTTTGGGTGTTTTTTCGTTGAGCTGGACCGATCCGTCATTGACCTGGGATCCATCAAGCCAAAATGATATCCAAGAGATGATAATCGATTCCAAAAACATATGGACGCCATCATTATTTCTAATTAATCGAGTGGACTCAATGAAACCGGTAGGACATGATATAGATTTCCCAAGTCGCTTGTCTTCATCAGGAGTGATTGATTACGCCCCTGGAGGCGTTTTAGAAGCAAAGTGTGGGACAACAATTGCAAAGTTTCCGTTTGATACTCAAGAATGTGTCCTAGAAATTCTTCCTTGGGGAGTTACTAGAAACTATTTAACATTTACGTCGGTATTTAAAAATGTGCAGTTAGATTGGTATTCCGAAAATTCTGATTGGACATTAACCGGACATTATACGTACACCGGAATAAATAAAGGTTTTGATATGTTTTACGTAAAACTGATAATAAAACGTCAACCGTTGTATTACGCAATAACGATGATTGTACCAACGTTGTTATTTGCATTCTTAAATCCGTTGGTATTTGTCTTGCCAATTCAATCAGGAGAAAGAGTGTCATTTTCTATTACACTTTTACTATCATACGCTGTATTCCTTACGTTAGTTTCAGCGGCAATCCCAGCGTCATCCAATCCAATGTGCGTATTACTTATTACAATGATTGTAATAATCATGATAAGCGGTTTTATTACATTTGGTGCCATAATCAGCACTAACTACTACTACAAAGATGATATAAATGAGATCTCAGCATGTTTAAAACGGTTTACTGCATGGAAGATAAATAAAAAATTGAATACTGTAACTCCGACCGGTGACCAAAAAGAAATGACCTTATCCATCAACGATATTGCGGATGTAACAGATTCAATGTTTTTCTATGGATCTTATGTCGGAATTGCGATAGTGGTCATAACTTATATTGTTTACGTTCACGTTTAATACACGTGATAACTAATCCCAAAAGATTGACATTTTGTCAGTTTGAAAAGAAAGTGAAATGGCTTTCATTTTGAGATAGCGAATTTTAAAACGGGATAATATTAAAAATTTGGAAAAGTCGTTTTTGTAATTCTTACGGATATTTGCTAAGTTTAAAAAAAGCAAGGATCAAGAAAATTGTTAAATCCTTATTGTCTCCTCAAACATATGAACGCCGTTATTAACTTTCAATGAAATCGACAGGACTTTATATCAATGATTCTAGCTGAAGAGGTTACGTCTTCATTCTTTAATTTAGAAAACATAATAAAGGTCTGTACGTGTGCTTGTTCCTTGTCTAGATCAAATGGAATGCACTTTCCAGATTTTGTCTCGTCTGTTGTCACCACTGCACTATCGGGTTTTGTTCTATGATACACGAAACTGATTCACGCACAAGAAACAATTTTTAAACATGCGTAAATTACAAATTTTCCCCCGCGTAACATGATAGTGCAGCAGCAACTCCAATCGGGAAAAGCAGTAAGGTGGATTCCATTGGATTTTTTTTCATTAAAAACTAACCTTATAAGATTTACCATAAATATACAGAAACGCATGGAACTTGTAATATTTTCATCAGTTCACGAGGCTATTGATATACATGTATTTCTTCTGATAATTCTTAACCGTATAATTTTTACCAGAGTAAACGACCCTTTTGGGATTAGTCGGTCAGTAACTTCTTGAGGGTAATCTTATATTTTTCAAACATTCTTTCCCAAATTCCTGAACGGGTAAATTTATACTATAAACATACTGCCTTCAGTGGAGGGTGTTATGGTAGATTACCACACGAAGAAAAAATATCACATGAAGAAAAATATCACCCGAGACAGCGTCGAGTATGTTTTTTATTATACTGAATGCCTTCCTTTTACCTTATTACTGAATAAAATGAAAAAAAATAAGTGTTTTTAGTCAAGAATATACTATGAATTACAACATCTGAACCCACATTTTGTAAACTCTAACATGTGCCAAATGGAAGATCAAAACGGGAAAATAGAAAATCAAGTTATTCTTAGAAACAATAGTATAATGCTGTGATTTATGATTTCATGGTACTGTTGGCTGAACAAGAGTTTGCATGTTTTAGAAAATTGCAGAATTCACAACATTTAGGTTAACAAATAACTATAAATACCGAAGTTACGGTGAATTTATTTTCTGCATACGCGCATTTCGACAATTTATGTCTCTTCAGTGCAGATAAAATCTAAACGTTTGGAAGACCATAAACCCAAAGATGTTAAAAACTGAGAGAGAACAAATAACCAATAAGATCTAAATGTGTAGCCAAAACCAGCTAAGGACAGAGCTTTGCATGAGGGAGATACTCCTTAGTTTTAAACAAAATTTACGAAAATTTAGATATTGTAAGATTCAAAATAGAATCGGCTTCCGGGTCAGCACCGAAGTACCGACTACTGGGCTGGTGAATACCCTCGGGGACTAACAGTCCACCAGCAGAGGCATCGACCCAGTGGTAACAAATAACTAAATACCGAAGTTACGGTGAATTTATTTTCTGCATATGCGCATTTCGACAATTTATGTCTCTTCAGTGCAGATAAAATCTAAACGTTTGGAAGACCATAAACCCAAAGATGTTAAAACTGAGAGAGAACAAATAACCAATAACATCTAAATGTGTATCCAAAACCAGCTAAGGACAGAGCTTTGCATGAGGGAGATCCTTCAAGAGAAGGTGGGACTGACATTTTGCATGAAGCAGAAGAGAGGAAGGGACTGACATTTTTTTTTATGAAACAAGTATTTACTGGTCTACCTCCGGCGACAGCACGTTTGTTTCATAGACTTACTGTCTTTCGTATCGAAAGATTCTTCAGCTGTCTCTAAAGACACCTCTGCAAAAAACCATAATGTATGTCAGCGACAGAAATTTACATAAATCATGAAAATGAAGAACTGTCTGTTTCGGCTAAAGTCAGTAAAAAGGACTAAATACTAATCGGTAAATCTCGCTCGGAGATGGTGACAATTTCCGATTTCGGCAAACTTCGTTCTCAACATGTGATATTTTCGTTGCTATGCAAAAATATCACATGTTGCTAGGGGAAGCTTGTGATATTTTCGTTGCTACGCAAAAATATCACATGTTGCTAGGGGAAGGCGGAGCAAACAAAAAATACTGCAAAATACCACATTGAGAAGAACCAATGAAATGACTGGATTTTATCAGACATTTGCATGAAGTATAATAATATGTAATACCATCTAAGTCCTTGTATTATGAGGAAGGTTTATCATGATATACAAGAACAAAAGAGATGTCACTACTTAATGGTTCGGTAGATAAATTTAAAAGAAAACCATCCGAGGAGTCTCATGTTTGAGAAATAGTAAAAAGCTGACCTTCTTGGACATGGGAGTTGAGTTAATAAGTATTTTTGACTCTATGACATAACTTCAAAGACGTACCCGGTATCTCTATTTCAGATTTCATAGATCTTTTTAAACTGAAATAGAAACTACAAATACCAATGTGAGCATAGCTCACTAAATGATACCCTCGCCCCTCACATAAGATACATGAATGGCACAATCCAATCTTGACTATGGGAGCCCCAAAAATTGGTCAAATATAAATTCAAAATAGGAGGTGCACTATGGCAACGTGTGATAAAAATTCTCTGAAAGTGTTATCAAATCCCATAAGGAGGGGTTGCAGATAGCAAACTAGTGTCCTCCTCCCCTCCAATGACAAATAACAAAATACCGAAGTTACTGTGAATTTAATTTCTGCATATGGGAATCCATGAATATGGGAAACCCAAAAATTGTTCCAACTAAAATTTGAAATAAAGTGTGTACTATGACATCCTGTCATAAAGATTCTCTGAAAGTTTCAGCAAATGTCATATAATGTTTTGGAAGAAGTTGCGGATGGCATACCAGTACCAACGTTTTGGAAGAAGTTGCGGATGGCATACCAGTACCACCCCCATCATGACAATGCATGGTTAAGCAAATGTATAGCTATAGGGAACATGAGAAATTGGTCAGACCAAAATCTAAAATAGGAGATGCACTATGGCATCATGTGATAAAGATTCTCCAAAGTTCTAAAGTTCTGTATTTAGGAGGAGCTCTGGATGGCATACCAGTACCACCTTCCAAATTACTATGCATGGGTAAGTCCATGTGTAGTGATGGAAAACCTGAGAAATTGGTCCGATCAAAATCTAAAGTAAATGAGAACCGAACCGTCAATCTAAAACGATCAATCTTAGGACAATGGTAGCATCGAAAAACAAGGAACAAAGACATAACATGAGCACGGCACAGAAAGAGAAAAATGAAGACACATGCAAATACAAAAATGAACATCACGGATCTCACAAAAACAACAATGAGTGAGATCAGGTGCACCGGTAGAGCAAGCATCTCCTGCTTATTTGCTCATTTATCAAAGCATTCTATTATTTTTTCACATCAAAACTGTTTCGAAGTACATGTAACTTTGCTATGGTGTTTGTTAACAAACAGCGGACGATATGTAAATATGAATGTACTAACAGTTTTATCTATAAATATATAATAAACATATATAAGAGTGACAAATATAGAATGTCACCAAAATGGGCCAGTCTTAACATACATGGGGATTTCCCGAAAAATAATATAGATAAATTTATTCAGTTTCTTCTGTCATAAACTCTACAAGGTTTTGGCCACAATGCAGTTACATGATAGGTTCCTTTTGAGATTTAACAAGTTCTTGCCGTAAATACACACGAAACAAAGTCTCTACAAATACATAGAAGAATCAAGCATTGGAACAACGTTTTCATTGTTGCTCTTCAATCTAAAGTCACTATGAGGCCTTCAACAATGAGCTAAGCATGGGTTGTAATGATATCTTTAATTCAGTAATGGTGTGATTCAAACGATTAATTTGTTAATTTTCCCCAAACAGTCCTTCATTTATGTGCCCATATGACTTATTATATTCATCTTATATATGTATTACTGATTGTTGTTTTTTTCTGCGCTTTTAATATTTGTTTTTTTATTATTTCTGGTCGCTATACACTCTCGGTGATGTTGCAAGTAAAAATTGCAGAAAATCGACTAGAATAAAAGAGCATTGATAAATGACAGATTAAGATAAAATATTGATAGATCAAAGAGTTGTTTTTCAAATTATTTCTTGTTTAAAAATGTCAATAAAGGGCTTTATAATGAGTTAATTATATTTTAAAATGGAAAAATTTTAGTCTACTTTCTGAAAGAAAAATAATCTACATTTAGAAAAAGTTTGCTTCTCATTCATGAACTACTATTAGAATTCTAAAATGAAAGGAAAAGTTGACGTTATAGAGCAAAATAGTTTTACCTTCAACCCAAAGAATAAAATAAGTTAGAACCGAATTGTCAGTCAAAAACGAATATTCCAAGCACAATGGCAACATCGAAGAAACAAAGACATAACATGAATACGGCACAACAACGACAAATGAAGACACCCACATATGAAAAGATTAACAACATAAACCCAATGAAAACCATGGTTCATACAACCCGAGAAATCCAAAACATTTCTGTGGAAAACCTTACCTCACTTAATTATTATTATTTAATATTTCGTTTTAATTTTTTGAAAAAAAAATGCGTTTACCTGAACTGATGACCCAAACTCTGCCGTTCATAAACTATTTTAATCTACTTCAGCTGTGTTTTGCATTTTGCTGAATACTACATATGTATCAGTGAAGGGGTTGTCCTGTAGAAAGACAGGGGATGCTGTAAAGACTTACTTTAACCATTTGCAAAATCGACATTATCAAAAAAAAATATATATATATATATAACACTTTTGAATAAAAAACATTTGTGTATATATATTTGTCTGAGACGGTTGGGACCAATTGAATAGACCAATTTCATATTTACGAAATGCAAGCCATTTAGCAAGTTCTTCAAGAGACGTAACTCACCACTGGTTGCCGAAACATTAGAGGAAATGGAATATTTTTTTTATTATAAACTAGAACCGTTTTTCTTTGGTTAATTCCTGAATATTTTTTGGAATTATTTTCCTGACAAATATCACGAATGAAACCAGTATACATTTTTATTGGTCAATTTACTGCCGTCGCGTGCTACAGTGAAGACGTAAACAAGTTTATGTCGGGCTAGTGAATTGCTTCTCTCTTTAAAAAAAATATTAATAGATTAAAAATAATTAAAAAAAATAACAATGATATAAAAAAAAAATAATAGGAATATTGACAAAACAATTTAATAGGTAAATCCGACATTATTATTATTTTTCAAAATAGTCTATTTTTTCCGCACATATCATGGCCCTTTTCAAAAACTTTCCGGGAGATCGACTTTTAATCTAACAGTATTATTTCTTGATGAAGGACAAAAGGTCAATTTTCCAATGCAAAGTTTGAATTTAGCAAGCACTTTGTTTGTGTCAAAATAGCATGAATATTGATAGCAAAATATACTTTTCAACGTTGCAATTGGGAATAATTCCAGTGATAGTAAATTACTCTTTCCGAATTATAAATTTAGAATCCAATTTGCAGATCCGGAATTTTTTGTTTAAAAAGTACGTTTATCAGCATCCTTCCTGATGCATTTCTCTGTATTTTGTCCTTTCTATTAATTATATAGTCTAAATGACCTCGACATGTAAACTTGACCGAATATTGTTCTTGTCTTTAACTTGATTTATTACCTACAAAGAGGCGGAAGTGTGTAAACAATATTTATGAATGGAGTTTTTTGGTGATAATTCTTGTTAGTATGAAAATATGTACGATTTTTTGTACTCGATAGAATAAGACTGTTTTTTTGGTGAATCTACAGTATTCTTGATTCAGCACATGCATACATGAACATCGGAAATGCACCAAACCAGAAACCTTTTTTTCGGGCACCATAACTTCCAAAACCATAAAACTTGCAAAATAATTGTTGTTTTTTTTGATAAAAGAATGTAAAGATATTTATGATTCTGAAATCTACGATATTTTTCTAATTTTTGTTGTATTTGAATAATTAAATTTTAATTGTAAAAAATGGATAGCAGTTAACACCTACAATGGCTGAAATTATAACTACATGCCACAATCTGCTATGGAACTATACATGAAGAACACGAATAAGACAAAAGACAAACGTAGACAACGATAGGAACTCAGGACAGCCGGACTTGGTACCGGCACTAGCAAAAGCCAGTGGTAAGGTTAAACCGGTTTATGGGTACCCAAACCTCCCCTTTATCTGTCCCGTTTCCCTATTATATAATAAACATATGAATAAAACCCAATCTCTGGAATCTTTGCATGAAACTCAATAGAAAATCTTTCATCATATGAAATAAGCTTTACATTTTATACTTCCTGCAAATGATGGTAAGAATAAATATGTTACGCACATTTGTGTTCCAAATCAAAACAATTGGAAGACAATAAACCCCAGTTTATAAATTACAGAAATTAGTTTCAATCGTAAGATCGAACTATGAAAACATTACTACGTCATTAAAATATAAACAAGAGGCTCCCAAGAGCCTGTATCGCTGTATCGCTCACCTGGGTCCACGCAATACTATAATTCCCACTTGATGGTCCATCTTGTACATACAAATCAGAAACTTTTTCTAAAATTTAATTAAAATTGTTCAAGCAGTTTCAGAGAAGATTTTTGAATGCAGTTTCCAAACCTAAGGGGCCTATGTTAATCTACGTCCCCTGCTGGCAGCTATTCAACATAAAACTTTGAAGAGGGTCAACCAAGGACTATCATATCAAAATTCTACTGAAATTGTTCAAGCAGTTTCAGAGGAGAAGATCTTTTTATGCATTTCCAATTGGGTCCAATGTTAAACTAAGGTTTTGCTACTGGTGAACATGTCGCTAGACGGATCAGCACCAAAGTAACAAACTTGGTCAAAATCTCACAAGTTTCATTTATGCAATGTTTAAATTGAATCCATTTAGTGATTTTCTATTATATCTTTGTATGCATTTCATCCTAGGGTCCAATTCATCGCTGCCGGCCATGTTAGATGATGGAACTGCACCAAAGTAACAACACTTTGTCAGCTTCTCATCATTTATGCAAAGTTTGGTTAAAATCTATTCAGCAGTTCTCCAGAAGTTCTTTTGTTAAATTTAGTTCACAGCTGGTGACACTTGGTCAGCACCTGACAGGCATCTTTCATGTCATGTTTGTTTTAAATCCATTCAGGAGTTCTCTAGAGGACCTTTGTGTGCATTTCTCATAGGGTACAATGCTTTCGGTTATGTGAGATGACGGATCGGCACCTTAGTCAGCACCTCATAAGCATCATTCATGCCAAGTATGGTTCAAAGCAATTCAGTGGTTCTCAAAAAGAAATTCTTTGTATGCATTTTCCCATGAGGTCCAATGTTAAAATTTAGATCCCCGCTATTGGCCATGATTCATTGACGGATTTCCACCAAAGTAGCAACCCATAAGCATCATTCATGCCAAGTTTGGTTCAAATCCATTCATTTGTTCTTTGTATGCATTTACCAATACGGTCCAATGTTAAAATTAAGATCCACGCTGGCAGCCATGTTGGATGACGGATCGGAACCAAAGTAACAACTTTTAGGTAAGCACTTAATAAGCATCATTCATGCCGAGTTTGGTTCGAATCAATCCGGTGGTTCTCAAAGAAGAAGTTCTTTGCATGAATTTTCCCATTAGGTCAACTGGTAAACAACGTTCACCGCTGGCGGCCATCTTGGAAAAGGTCTGAAAACTTGATCGTGTTCAATAAAGTGTTATCCTTGATATGCAGGTCATTTTTGCAATTTAAACTTGACCTCTATCTCTAAGCATTTTTGAAGTATAGGATAAAAAGAATAAAATCAGGACAAATTTTACCAATAAAGGACCATAACTCATATAAAGGTATTTTCTTCAAAATTTCCAAGTGAGTAGATCTAAACATGCTGAACATTTTTGCAATATAAAGTTGACCTCTATCTGTTATAGTTTTTTTTAATAAAAGATAAAAAAAAAACATCAAAATTTTGAAAACGGCCGACGGACGCGAAATGATGGCAATAGCTCAATCTGGCATAGCCGGGTGAGCTAAAAAATAAACTTTAAAATCTTTGAAATAAGGTTTCAAGTGTATTGTCATTTCACTACTGACAGAAATTAACGATAACTTAATGAGAATTTAATACTGATTCATAGTAATGAGCTATTGTTAGTACATAGAAACTTATCCTAAGTAGAGAACAAACAAGGCAATTAAGATCCCATAGAAAAACAATTCATGCGTAATAAATTCCAATTAAGAGACCACAAACACTTTTGGTATATCTTAATTCATTCACATTTTTATATAATACTGTCGAAGTTATCAAATCAAACAAATAGTTACAAAAATATTTTTGATATCAACTTTTAGAATTTTTCTATGGACTTCAAATGATATCATACCCTTATGGAAAATTTTGAAGTTCCGGTTCGGACTATGATTTAAGATTCATTTTTAGCTCACCTGGCCTAAAAGGCCATGTGAGCTTTTGCCATCACTTGGCGTCCGTCGTCTGTCGTCCGTCGTCCGTCGTCCGTCCGTCCGTCCGTCCGTCTGTCCACAATTACAAAAAAATCTTCTCCTCTGAAACTGTTCAGCCAATTTTTATGAAACTTTGGTGGGATGTTCCTTGGATGGTCCTCTTCCAAAATTGTGTCCGATGACCCCGCCCTTAAACCAAGATGGCCGCCAGGCTAAAAATAGAAAAAAGGGGGGATGAAATTTTAAAAATCTTCTCCTCTGAAACTACAAAGGCAATCCTAGCCAAACTTTCCTGAAATGATCCTTGGGTGATCCCTTTTCAAAATTGTGTCCGATGATCCCGAACAATATGGCTGCCAGGCTAAAAATAGAAAAAAGGGGGGATGAATTTTGAAAATCTTCTCCTCTGAAACTATCATTTGAATTTTAACCAAACTTTACTAAAATGGTGCTTGGGTAGTCTACTTTCAAAATTGTGTCCGGCATTTCTGACCTCCGACCAATATAGCCGCCGCAGCGGAACTAAGTTTAACATAGAAACCTATGGGAATTTCATTGAAATTTTTTTTTCTGGAATTACTCACTCAATTGGAACCAAACTTTGGTGGAATAGTCACTAGGTGGGTCCCTTTCAGAATTGTATCAGATGACCCCTCCCGCCAACCAAGATGGCCGCCTAAGCGGAACTTAGTGTAACATAGGACCCTATGGGAATTTCATTGAAATTTTCTTTTTCGGGAACTACTCACTCAATTGAAACCAAATTTTGGTGGAATGGTCACTAGGTGGGTTCCTTTCAAAAATATATCTGATGACCCTATCTGCCAACCAAAATGGTTGCCTAAACGGAACTTATACACCATCATGCCATAGCCGAACTAGCTTTTAACAGAGGACTGTATGGGAAATTCATTAAAAACATCTGTCTAAAATTATTTGCTCACTTGGAACCAAACTTTGGTAGAATGGTCACTTGGTGCTTGCCTATCAAAGTTATATCTGAGGACCACATCTGCCAACTAGCATGGGCACCACAACCCAACTAATACATGTAGTTTATCATTACACCCTATGAAAAATTGTGATCATAGCCGAACTTGGACCAAACGCAAGAATTCATTAAAAAAAATCTGGTAGCCTGGAACTTAATGTTCAACTGGAAC
>MJUU01009424.1:12734-43009 GCA_002080025.1 Modiolus philippinarum
TTTTCTCCTCTGAAAGTACATGGCCAATTGGAATCACACTTAGTCACAATGGTCCTTACTTGGTCCCCTTCATAAAATGTGTCTGGCATGTCCGCATAGCATCCAAGATGGCAGTCAGCGGGGAACACTGTATAACCTTGGATCCCATGGGAAATCGTTTAAAGATCTCCTCTGAAAATACTATGCCAATCAGAACCAAAGTGAGGCACAATTATCCTTACATGGTCTTCTTCAAGAAAGGTGACAGTTGGTCTTCGCCCCTTCAAAAATAGCTGCCAGTGGGGAACATAGTTTAATTTTGGATCATATAACATCAGCAAACTTCAAAATGAGACCCTTAAACAGTCAATAAACAAATTTGAAAATGAGAATATTAAACATTGTGATTATTTTGACTTATTGTATCAGCATGACCCAGGTGAGCGATACAGGCTCTTGAGAGCCTCTTGTTTAGTTAGTACTGGGTTGAACATTTCTTTTCGCTGTTTACTTTTCAATAGCAATTACTGTTGAGTCGCTACCGAACACCACCGCAATGGAAGAGTAGGTTTGACGCGCCATTTAATCGTTTTAATCCACCATTTCTCTAGTAGTGCTTTAGTTGTGTGGCGTTCTTGTTCATTTTTGTTTTTATTTGTTTTGTCTTTGTCATACTGTCTCAAATTGTATTGTATTTGAATTGCCGTGATTTTGGATTGATGATTTTAGAGTTCCCCCTTTCCTCGTTCTTGCTTCGTAATTCGTTTGAAATAAAATCTTTAAAAAATATATTGTGAACAGCTTTTGGTAATATCGAAACCATTTCATTTATGCAAGTTCTATTTCTCCCAAAAATTAAATTGAGTACTAAAGACTCAATGGAAACTAACGGCAAAAGGCTACTGTTTCACTCCTTTATGGGAATATACGTTAAATTTAACCATTTGGTCTTGACTACAAGTAATGTATACTTTAAAAAATCACTGTAAATATACCAAATGTATCGATGTGTGTATCAATCTGGTTTATTATAGTTCTATGCTTCCGCCATGTTTTATGTATTGTTAAAGTATGCTACGTATAGTATATGAGAACAACAACATTGATTCACCATAAGGGAAGTTATGCCGAACTTGGAACTAGGAACAGCATAATTCATATATTTTGCAAGTGCTACAGAACAAAACTCTGTGGCAAGGAGAACCTAATTTATATATTTAGCAATTGCAACAGATCACATTGAATTCAAATTCAGGTATTGTCAGGGGCAGTCTGGTATCCGATTCATGGAATATCAGGGTCAATCATGAATTCTGCTTCAGCATGTTAAATTCGGCTAAACCTTTTGATAATGACAATCTTAATGTCTGCTACACCACGTGCTTTCAAATAATTTTGCATTAGCCCGTGCTAGGGGTTCTAATATCCACCGATTACAGTAATCCATTCTAGTGGAAATTCTACAACTGTAGTCTAAGCTAATTGAATGTTTACATTCTGCTGTGGATCAATTTGAGTTATGCTGAATCTGATGCTAAATCCTGCAAAAGTTGGTGATGATGTGACGATCTTGGATTCTGTTAAAGCTCATTCTAAAGACAATGATGAATTCTGCTCTAGGTGGTGTTAGACCTCTTCTAACGCCCGTGTTTGAATGTGCCTATCTTTGTTAACCACCTCAGTCGTTGTAATTCTTTTATATGCGTACTATATATTCTTTTCTCTGTACATTTGCTGATAAGTTTTAGAGAAATAAACTATCTATCTATGTATTTATCTATCTATTAAATTAATATTGAGTTATTCTAAAGGCAAAGATGTGAATAATCTTGAATCACTCCATTTTTGTTCTAGGGAACATCTTCAAGTAAAAAGATTTTTCTTATTGTAGTCATTACATCTCCAAGAAGGTAAATAACAATTAAAGTACTTATACATTTGTCGAACAGTGAAATTATTACTATGTTGTCTTGTATGCATTGTCTTTATCCCTTAGATTTTTTCTTATCTCAAAAGAGCAGTTATACAATTTTTATCTCCTCTGACCGATGACGTTAACCCATCTTGTTTTTTGTGTATCTGACTTGTAGTTACAAAAATAAGGAAATGCATTACAATATGAATACATGAAGTTTTTTGTTGGACTGAATGGTCAACCTATATAGTACATGTGTACTCAACACATTAATAGAATGTTAAACAACAAATGTCAAAGCATGTGAATTTCTAAAAAAAAAAAAAAAACATTATACAAGCAAAAGGCTTGACAATGTTAGGTTTGAGTACAAACCCACAGTGAGGAATATTTAATGTATATAGGAACGAAAACAATTCAAAATTTGGCAACCAGGTTTTCATTCGTGCATTTTGCGTCGGACATTGTCTCAATGGAAACATACAGATTGGGTCTTTATACTGCATTTATACTGCAGTTAGCATATAAAAGGCTTTCCGAATACTGATGACCTGACTATACGAAAAAGCATCACCAGGGGACTCGCCGGGGTCAACTCTGTAGACGAAGCCCTTGAAGCAATCAAGTTGCTGGGAGAAAGATAAAGTTTATCATGGCATGATTTAAATTTGCAATTTCAATTAAGACCTGTATATCATAAGTTTATTTAAAATGAAAGAATCTTTTATATCTGATTACAAAGCGATCGCTGAAATAGACGATATGTCAGGTGGACATTCGAACAATGGTGTACATTTAAACTAAAAGTCTGAGGTATAAAAAAAACTAAGATTCAATGAGTTATTATGGGTCTTATAAAGACTTATAAGATAGATAATAGACTTATAGATAATATACTATTATCTATGTAAATTCTAAAACCTAAGGCTTAACTCCCTCCATCGTAGGTTTGTCCTTAGCTATATTTGATATTACTTATATTTCGGATTTCGTTTGGTTTTATGCATTTTAAACATTTTTGGAAAATATGGATTTCCTTTGTTTGGGTTCTACTGCTGCTGATGAGGAATTAATTTCCGAAATGGCCATATAGCTCATTAAAATTATTGCAGTTGGAGTTAACATATGTGTTATGGTCTCATGTTCATTTACTCCATATCCTTTCGTAAAAAATATTATAAGGACATAACTTATTTTTCAATAAATTTTCTTGTGTCTTTCTCCAGTAATTATTGTATTTTCACTTAAACATCCAAAACGTCAATTGGCTCTTTTGAATAACTTAGATCTACCTTAGTGCTTGGATAAATGCTGTTTGCAATTGTATGGAATTTGTTTAATTCTTGTAAACCTTTTGTTCAAAGTCCAAAAATAGCGTTGTAACATACAAATAGACTAGAAGCAGAATATCAGTATCACGTGTCTCTTTAAAAGACTTTCGCAAAAACAGATTCGGTACTGTAACAAGTCGTTTGGATTTTCTTAAGAATATGTTTACAGGAAAAAATAAGACCGATAGGCTTTGAACTAAATTTAGAATTGACATTTCAAGAGAAAAGATCGGGAAGATAAAATTCGGCAAACAATGCAGGAAACTTCATTTGAATTAATTCGTAAGAGTATTGTGGTATGTGGAGAAGCCATGAGCAACACTGACCAACAACTAAGTCAAAGTCAGATAAATTATAATATTTTAGAATCCAAGATAAAAATAGAGAATAATAAGAGGCGTAAGTTACAGGTCCTGCAAGAAAATAACGTACATTGCAGTGATGGGAAATTCAGAGAAAAACAAAATTGTAGCGTTGAAAGGAAAGAAAGTAGGCATAACCGGGGATGGGAATTGTTTTTTTGTGTGTGTCAACATACTTGTATCCAACTGTAAAGGATAATGTGGATGAGATGTGAACAATCGTGATTTTTATAGAGAGTATGTAGGTGGAGATTTTGTAGTCCACATCAACAATATATCTAAATCTGAATATCAACGGTTAACTAGAATTCCTCAAATTTCTAATAGAATTCCTCAAATTACCACTGATCCGATGCCTCTGCTGGTTGACTGTTAGTCCCCGAGGGCATTCACCATTCCAATAGCCAGTACTTAGGTGCTGGTCCGAAAACAGATTTTATTTGAAAACTATTTTTTGTTCGACAGGAATGATTCTGATCAAAATTACAATTAAAACGAAAATAAATTCAAAATGTAAAAGATGATGTTATATAGGGTTTATGAATATTACGACTAGGAAAGAGAGGGCCACTAGCGAAATTCTAAATGATAATGAAAATGTTGTTCGTCCGGCGGATAAAGTGTCACGTATAGTTGTAATGGATGCTGATAAGTATTCAAATAGTTTGGAACAAGAAGCCAAGGACAATGAAACATGCGAAGAAGTAAATTTTGATTTAACTACAAAAATACGGAACAAATAGGCCATGGGCCAGATATGGCTACCGTGCACCCCCCCCCTAGGACCCATCCCCATAATTTTTTTAAAAGTCTTTTATATGAGATTTTAAATGTTAACAAGCAAAATGTTGGGATGGAGCTGAGATTGAGGAGTATTTTTAACCTCGGGTAATTAAATTTTGCGTATTTCGGATTTTACACAAGTTTTGCCTTTCGTGTCTCTGGAAAGGGTATAAGATCCCTCAAAATGGCCAAAATGGGGTATCAACGGAAAGATCATGGTATAAGCTTTAGAATGATACCATGGAATAGAATTTACTTTTATATATGTGTTGAGCAGAACTTAAATTCTTGCCCTCCTCCTACAAAATTTTGCTAAAATTACTGAAATCTTTATTTTCTGTTAAGATTAAAAGTACAAGAATGCAAAATATTCCTTTTGATTATGATTTTCCGTTACTTTAAAACTATTGGTGTTAGACTAGACCATTCTATTGCTTTTGTTTTGTCTTTTCTGGGATTTTCAAAAGAAATGCTATTTTCAGTAAAGTTGGCAATATTTAGTAAATTGGGAGAAGTTTTCATTTTCTGTAAATAATGCCCGTTAAATTTGATCAAATTCTTTATTATAATAAATGATTGATAATATAAACACTTTTTCAAAAGAAATTTAGTATTCTTGGTGTATAAAGAAGAGGATTTCCATATTTTTATATTTTTACTCTTATTAAATGAAGTTGAGGATTTATACTTATCATACGTCATCGGCGTGTTGAAAAAAAAATCCGCAAACTTTTTCTTTGCTTGCTCGACTTCGAAGTTGCTTTAAATAGTTGTTTATTCCTAGATCTTTGTTATTTTTAATTAGATTTTATTAGATTATTGTTCTGTTTGTTTATTTTTTTCCCTGCAGAAGCAGTTGTTTAATTTACATAATGAACCCTTTGAAAAAGATACGCAAATTAGATCAAGTGTGTGTTGTTTTCTACACTATGAAAACTGGAACAGTGATCAATTTATCTATCTGAATGAAAGGACATTCAATAAATTGCTTACTGTCCGTGATTCTCGACTTAGGGAGCCAGTAGGTTCTGCATCTAGGATGACAGATATTTGCAATCAAATCCCTGCAGAAATCTGCAATGTCCATGGGTACCATAGAGATTGTTATCAAAGGTTCACCATGAATTTAAATCGGCTATCTAAACCACAGGTAGAACATTTAGATACTGATGCTAAAAGATCAAAACGTAAACGTTCTTTGGATAGTGACAAGATTGTGTTCAAACCAGATTGCATTTTTTGTCAGAAAGAAGGATATAAAAAATGCAAAGTAAAGGGCGTTTGGACAACAGAGAAAACTTCCAAATTTGAATATGAAGGCGGCATAAACATTCAAAAAATCGCCGAAGAAAGACATGACGAAGGACTCCTAACAAGGATAAGAGGACTTGATCTATTTGCATGTGAGGCACAGTATCATAGATCTTGTCGGAAAAACTACATACGTGATCCCAAATATTGGCGAAGTTCGAGTGAAGAACAGAGACAGGGACAAGCTGATCTTGAAAATGCCCACAAGGAGGCCTTTCTTGTTGTTTCCGACTTTGTTGGGGAAGAAATATTAGAAAACAAGAAAGTGTTAAAATTGAGCGACTTGCACCAGCTGTATATTGATCAAATCGCCATGATGCCGTATGCAAATCCAAATTACAGAAGTGAAAATCTTAAAAGTTCTTTGTTAAAGAAGTTTCCAGATTCACTCATTTTTGTGAAAATGGAGAGACAAGGCAGGTTCTCCTCTGATCTTGTAGCAAGTGCTAATACTGACCTTGCACTGGCCATTCAGTATGCTTTTAAGCTTGGCACTGCAGACCAAGTGAAGGAATGTGCCATGCAAATTCGAAATGACGTAAGTGAGGCCTTCCAAAATGATGACATTATACCGTGGCAACCTACTTCAAAATATTTGTCTGAGGCAATTCTTAATATTCCAAGTAGCTTGAATAAATTTTTAGCCATCCTTTTTCGGGTGGCACATCAAAAGTATCCAGCAAAACCCTCCGACTTATCGAGTCAATCAGCCAGGACATCTGTAGGGCAGTGACACATGGTCAGTGGAAGTTAAAAAAACACATTCTCCTGAGTATGACCATTCGACATTGGTTTCGTAGTGCCGAATTTACTACTCTTTTTAATACACTTGGCCACTGCGAGACTTATTCATTTGCTTTAGAATTAGAAACAGCCATTGGGGAGGTAGTAAATGACACTTCTAGCTTGTTGTCGCCCGAAATAGTCAGATATCCAGATGTTCCGTCCATTTTTCATTCGGACTTCGACAATTTTGACCAACTTCTCAATGATTTGACAGGCATGGGATCCGTTCACACTGCGCATGGTATCATGATGCAAGACTTTTGTGGTGATTCTGATGAAAATGTTGGTGGCTTCTTACCAGTGATTCAGTCATTGGAAAAATCTGGTCGTCGTTCTCTTCAACTTGAAAGTCAGATAGTTCTGCCTGAGTGTTATGTTACCCAGAGAAAAAGTCCAAATTTTAAAGTTACCTTGTCTGATGTTCCTGGAAGTGCCCTTGTCTTTTCCGAGGAGATGTTAAAAGGACTCGTTTGGATAGTTGCTCGTTATCTATCTTGTACACATGGCCAAGAATTACCTGGCTGGGCTGGATATATTTCATTGTTTGGCAAAACACCACGCCGTCTAACAACAATAGATTACTATCCTGTTATAAACCAACCAATTACATATTACAAAACTGTCCAGGAATGCCATCGGTATTCAGAGGAAGGTGCCCGAGAAGTTGGTCAAAAATACTGCATTACCACATTTGATCTGGGGGTATGTATGAAAGCATATCCTCTTTTTTGGAACGAACCAGAGAAATACAGAAATCACATTGTAATGATCGGCACGTTTCATGTCATCTGTGCTTATCTAAAAATGCTGGGCAAGAAAATGGCAGGAAGTGGATTTTCAGATGTTCTGCTGGAATCGGGTCTTGTTGGTTCTGGATCAATATCAGGGGTTTTGACAGGAAAACATTATAATAGAGCCATTATCTGTCACAAGTCGTTGATGGAAGCGTTAGAAAGATTACTCTTCGAAGAATTCTGTGTTGTGACCAGAGGCGAAAGCAGGCCTTTTGAAAGTATGTCGGAAGATGGCCTGACTCTCTTAAAGGATTTCGTTGATTCACCATGTTCTTCATCCCTTGATGCCGTATTATCGGACAGCTCATGTCATAGATATTTACAAGATTTTCTTAGCTTCAGAGAAGATGTTAGGAATGGTGGATTGGGAAAGACAGCCCAATTTTGGATGTCTTATCTGGATCATGTTTGGATTGTGATGCAGCTATTGAAAGCTGTTAAAACAAATGATTTTTTGTTGTACTCTAGGTGCTTTTTCATGATGGCTGATTTGTTCTTTAGTTTTGGTGGACAAAATTATGC
Source organism: Modiolus philippinarum (assembly GCA_002080025.1). Taxonomy (NCBI): domain Eukaryota; kingdom Metazoa; phylum Mollusca; class Bivalvia; order Mytilida; family Modiolidae; genus Modiolus; species Modiolus philippinarum. Next base: position 20,518 of record MJUU01009424.1, read on the forward strand.
AAGATATTTGACGTTTTTCTCTGTATTTCTGGCCAACCTTGATGAATCACATCCAGGTGCAACTGATTTGTTGAAAAGAGGTGCTATTAGTGTAGCAAGATCCTTCATTCCTGGTAATCGTTGTGCTGTAGATAAAACTATTGAGGAAACTTTTATGAGGCTTTCAAAATCTCATGGCGGAGCCGGAGGTGGAAGTGCTGGTTTGTCTGGTCTTTTGAGCAATTACGATTCATATCAAAGATGGGTTCGCACTGCTCACGAAAGAGCACAGTTCGTGAAGATCACGCTGGAATTCGCTGATATGTTGCCAGATACTTACGCAGGTAATATACATCGTGATTTGAGAGCAACTGAAATTTCGCATGGAGAAAAACGTGTTGTAACTGCTGCCGAAACAGTCCTTGGGTTTATTAATCCTTTTGACACAGAAGATAAAACAAAGTTATATTGTATATCATCTGGTGCAGCAGCCAGTCAGGATGTTGAGTCTGATGTTTTCAAATCTGAGGCAATCGATGAGCGCGAAAAGAGAGCATTTATAAAAGATAGACTAGAGAAGAACGAAAACTTTTTCGAGCCAATCAAACGACAGAATTTGAAGACTTTTGCGTCAATGAGTAAGACAACGAAGATAAAGACTTCTAACAACAAAGTACTGGAATATAAGCAGCAAAGCAATATCGCTTTCCAACTACTGATTCGATCTCAATGTGATGATCTGCGAATAGATTTAAAAGAACTAATGGCATACCCTCTAACGCCCGTTCCTTACAGCATTGCAACTCCGGACGGCCTACTTAACAAAACGGACAAATCAAAGGGGTTCCATTTTCTCACAAGCGATGTTATTAATAAAAAGGTCCCTGTCGATGCAAAAACACTAGTTGTGCAAGATGGAAATGCAGTTTTCTACTACTTAAAGGAATTGCCGTCGACCTTCAAATCCATTTGCGAGAAAATCTTTGATATTTCAGGGAAATTATCTGATACTGTATTTAGTACAGATATGTACCTAGAAAACTCAGTAAAATCTATGGAACGAGAAAGAAGAGGTACCGGCGAAAAGCTCATCATAAAAGGGGCCAATGTTCGAAAGCCAGCAGACTGGAAGACGTTGCTTACAAACGACGAAAATAAGAAGCAGCTCATAGATCTATTAGTTGATGTTTGGTCTAGTGATTCAATGGCAGTAAAATTGAAGTCAAAATCCGTGATTATTGTCTCAGGTGAACATGCATTTCATTTATCAAGTGAAAATGGTAATACCGTGACTAAAACTGAAGTTGAAGAACTCTGTTCATCACAGGAGGAAACTGACAGTCGCGTGATTTTGTACTACTTGTATGGTTTGAAACATGGGTACGAGTATGTCAGAATCAAAAGTCCAGATAGTGATATATTTTTCATTTGTCTTCATTATGCCCTGAGCATGCGGGGCATTACTATATTATTCGATACTGGCACAGGAAACAGAAAGAGACTGATTAATATTACACATCTCGCTGAAAGCTTTGGTCAAGAATACTGCACTGCCCTAATGGGATTACACGCATTCACACGATGTGATAGTACAAGTGCTTTCAAGGGAATCGGCAAGGTTAAGCCCATTAAAGTAATGAAAAAAGCGAGACATTCCTAACCATGGTTTCAAAATTAGGCGATTCATGGGAGATAACATCTGAACTTCTTAGTGAACTTGAAATATTCACTTGTGCTCTTTACGGAAAGCCCAGATTTACGTCAGAACAATATTCGTCTCAAGTGCGTGTCAACCTCCACAAATACGTTTGATTCAAAACGTAACGTTGATATCAGCTTGTTACCTCCGTGTAAAAAAAGTCTAGAACAACATATCCGGAGAGTAAATTACCAAGTTGGTATATGGAAATCGGCACATATTGCAAAACCAAATATACCAGTTCCTTCAAATGTACATGGCTGGCATATTGCAGATACGTTGCTTGAACCACTTTGGTTTGAGGGTGAGTTCGTTCCACAACGTCTTGCAGACGTATTGCAGGGGGATTCTAATGCAAGTCAGATAGATTCTGATGACGAGGAAGAGGAACAAGATGATGAGTTTGAAGGGGTTTTGTTTTTATTGTACGACAGTGATGACATTGAAAGCGACGATGATGACTGAGAGCAGCCAGCAGTTTTCAAATATCCGATCAGCTGCTGAACTACACAAGAGGGGGGGTCATTTTTTTTTAGATTTCCATCGTTTATATGTGGAAAACGTAAAATATATTTAGCAGAGCCATAAATTTTCATTTCTTGATTATTGAGACCAGAAAAACTTAGAAATTTCAATAAATTCAACAATTTCGATAATTCCTATTATGTCATTATTTTTCTAATCATGAAAGACAAATAATATATGAAAAGCATCATTTTCTTATGAATGCTTTACAATTAAGTACAAAACTATACAATTAATGATAATTGGGGGTTTCTTATGAAAAATATACAAATGAGATTTGAGCTATTTACGCCAAAAAATGTAGGGGGAGGGCTACACTTTTAGCTCTGCTCAACACATATATAAAAGTAAAATCAATTCTATGGTATCATTGTAAAGCTAATACCATGATCTTTCCGTTGATACCCCATTTTGGCCATTTTGAGGGATCTTATACCCTTTCCAGAGACACGAAAGGCAAAACTTGTGTAAAATCCGAAATACGCAAAATTTAATTACCCGAGGTTAAAAATACCCCCCAATCTCAGCTCCATCCCAACATTTTGCTTGTTAACATTTAAAATCTCAAAATAGACATATAAAAGACTTTAAAAAAATTATGGGGATGGGTCCTGGGGGGGGGGGGGGTGCACGGTAGCCATAACTAGCCCATGGACTAAAAGTAAAGAAATTGGTAAACGAAATGCATAGACGGGAATCCATTACCGAAGTACTGAGGAAATATATGCCATCATTTGTTTCTGGCTCGAGACCCCAAACTACATAAATCAAACATTCCTGTAAGAACTATAGTGAATGGCAGAAACCATCCTACTGCAAAATGGCAGAAGTTGTAGAGGACCAATTAAAAGAACACTTGAAATCATTATACGGATTTGTTCAAGACACGACACACTTTTAAATAAGTTATTACAAATTGATTCCCGCTTTCCGATGATACTAGTATGTTCTGAATGGACGTAAAATCTTTACACACAATGGTTCCCAGGAAAGAAGCACGGGAGGTTGTAAAAATGCATTAAAGATATACTCATCTGGATATACCCACAGAACATGTACTACAAATGATGGACTTGGTCTTGGAAAATAACAACTTTTCATTTAATAGGCTGCATTATATACAAAAAGAAGTCACGGCTATCGGATCACATCTTGGCATGAATTACACGTCAACATACATGGGAAATGGGAAAAGGAATTTTTTGAAATATCGATACATAAAACTAATATCGTACTTCCGTTACGTAGACGACATTTTTGTACTATGGACAAAAGGTTTACAATAATGAAAAAAAATCATGCAATTGCAAACAGTATTCATTCACGCATTAAGGAAGCTCTCCGAAACGAAAACTATATTGAGATTACATTGAGAATAGAGGGAAATTGTAAAGTCATCCTCCCAAACGAGGATATAATCTGCGCTTTGTTGCCAAATAATTACGAAAGGTGGATAAACTAGACAGAGATTCATTATTGCATTATCGAAAAAAAGGGAAAAATATGGAAAGGGCTCCTTTGGTTTTAACATTTTCAAACTCTTTGAAGGATGTTAAAATATTCTACGAAAAAATACGTCTGTCCTTCATACTTCAGACCGAATGAGGGAAATATTTCCTATTCAGCTGATTTTGGCATTTCGTCGTGACAACAATTTATAATTTATTTTAGTGCATAAAAACGTAACAGGGTGTTGTTTCGACAACCCGCGGAATGTTATCTGTGCCAGGAAAATTTTGCGCTTTGTCCGTATAAACCAAACTCAAGCACTTGTTCAGACTTTCCCGAAAATATTTACCAGGTCAAAACATGAAATGTAATATAGGGAATTTACTGTTTCAAATGTAATTCCTGTGTATATGAAGGAGAATCAAAGAATGCTTCTGAAATTCTCTAGATATCGGAATAGGTACGACGACTCAGAGGTTAAATATAAAGTTAAGTGTAGAATAATTGAAATTACATATTAATGATATATGTCTGTATATATTCCAATAAAAATGCTATAATTGAAATATAAATATATACTACTCAACAAAAGAAACGATACACAATTTATTTTGTTAATATTTTTATATTTCGCAATTTTAAGTTTTTATTTTAGTGTATTGATGTATTCAACACCTAAACGCATTTGTTTATTCCATTTTTAAATCAACTGCGGAACGGATACAATGAAAATCCGGAATGACAGTTTTTCGCCCGATGATCGAGTTCGCCGCTAACTGATGGATGATTTCAATGGCTTGATGTCAATAATTAGGACACTTCATCAGGTTAACAATTTGCCATCTTAAAAAGTGGAAAACAATGTCTCATTTCGATGCCCCGTTCAATACAAAATCAACGTGCACAATGACTTAGCGCAGTCAAAGCTTCGATCTTGATTTTTGCCCTCGCAATTCATTGTTTATTGAAAAGGAGAACAAACTAGAGACTATTGATCAACCTAAAGCAAACATGCTCATCAAATGACAAATCACGTGACAGCACGTCCCTTGAGACGTCACACCGTCAAGATCGCCTAACATGCGTTTTACACTTATGAGAACGGTAGTTGAAAACGGAAAATATGCTTGAGGTATTCACGGCTGACGTAGCAACAGAGATTTGAAGTCAGTCGGTCCAAAAATGTGATGGCTTGGAAAAACGAAAATGTTGAAATTCTCACTATTTACGTCTGCAAACAGAAATTCCGGATAATAACCTTGACCGTGACCGGAGATGGTTCAGAAATTGTAAGTAGCATTTTTGGGCATAATGTTAATTTTTACATGCAAAAAATACATGTTGTTTACAAGTCATGGTTTTCTGCTAGAAAGTAAAATATTATTTGTGATAAAATCTGTGTATCGTTTCTTTTGTTGAGTAGTATATATCAAAAGTGAATGAGTTGATTTTTTTTCTAGTAAAACACTCTTCGCTTTATCCTTCATAGAAGAAAAGGAATATTTTACCACTTAAAATATTTTTACATTCATTAACCTTTCTCTACAGCCAATGTTTCTCTTATTTTAAAATGCGCGGCAATCATCTCGTATAAAAATTGTCTAAAACGACCACTTAAAATATTTTTACATTCATTAACCTTTCTCTACAGCCAATGTTTCTCTGATTTTAAAATGCTCGGCAATCATCCCATATAAAAATTGTCAAGCCTAAAACGACTAAGATACAAACAATGCGAGAGCGAACGGATATTTTTGTTCTTACTTAGCTGACCGAAGAGAACAAAAACCATGCCATGTACTTGACCCATTAAACAATAAGGAAGTGTGAAGATAAAACATAAGAATGAAGTTTTATTTGGATTAATCAGTAATAATTAGTGTCACACTACACTTGTTTTAGTATTCAGTACAGTTATAGTTGTTCACATATTTGACATTGTATATTTCCAACTCGAACGTATTAATTTCACGGTTGGTTTTCATGCCCGAAAATTGTACATTCACCTTAATTTCTTGATCGTTCTGTCCGGAAGGACAACTCTGTCTCCCAGTTCTGTGGTACCGTAACCAGAAATCAACATTCTGAAAATTTGCGATATCTTTATTTCAATAAATTTTAAAAATCTAAGAAGTATCCCTCTGCCCATAACTGTTTTAGCGTGAATTCCTAGGGTCCTGTAGTTTATTCGTCTGACACCTTTTAAGAATCTTTTGAAAAGTAGTCCATAAGATATTTTGTATTTGTGTCTGTTATCCGTACTGGAGAGACACAAATTGTCGAAAACTCGATATTTATTATCTCAGTGAATTCAGGTCATTTCTTTTAAATGAAGTAAATTAATGATTATGAGAGTGCAATAAATCATAACGCTTTTTTCATAGGGAATTCCCCAGTTTGGCGCAATTCTAAAAATAGATGCAGCCCAATTCCAACCTGGAATTTTCGGTGCTAATATCTTTCAAATTTATGAATAATATTGGAGGTCCCCATTGCATTTTTTGAGAAATATAGTGCTAAAAAGGAAATATTTTTTATGATAAATATTTTCATGCCCATGGCTGCATAGAAATTTCCGAGACCAAGATCGGAGATCTAAAAAGTTAATAAATAGTATTGAAATCTAGATTGCTATTTAACATGATAAGGTTTTAACAATACAATGCTTAATTCTGAATTTAATCTTATGGTAAAACAAGATACACTCCAAACGACATTAATTGCGCAACTCTAACTTAATTTTATTGAACTTCTCTATCCATATTGCTCAATAACCTAATAGCAAAGTAATTATAAATTGAACATAAAATATAACAGTATATATAAAAGGATAGCGTTAATATTGAAAAGCATTGCCTCAGTCCACATTAAGAAAAAATATATGTAGCTATATATTTAGGATAAAATATAAAATTATTTATGTCAGAATAGGCTTGGTATCGAATGACCTTGCCTCAGTCCACATCTAGAAAATATATGTGTTACTGCTTTATGAATGTGAAAAAGATCCGTAGATTCAGCATATTATTACCATTTTTTTTATTCTTACTGTTTTGAAATTGAATTTATATCAAACTATCTATTTTTTTGTCACTCTTATACAAAGACCTAAACACCGGTAAAATGTAAAATCAGTCTACTATAAACTAGTTTAGCGACAATAGGACAAAGCAAAAAATTACACTATCTCTGATTTTGTGATTAAATCATCATTTGAAAAAACATCAAATTAGCAGTATCTCATTATATTTAAAAAATAAAAATACATGTTGCGAGACAGTTTAATGTCATATAAATTAGACAGAGCAAGAACGTTTATGTAGCTATCATACATGGAGAACAACGAAATAAATATATGAAATAAAATTAAAAACTTGTATATATGTTGTATGTATTTTTAGATTTTAATTTTATTTCATATTTTTATTTCGATGTTCTCCATGTACGACAGCGATATAAGCGTTCTTACTCTCTCATTGTATTTTAGTTGGATGCTGAATCCGTCACTTTTATTTATTCGTTATATATCATTTAGGTTCGTCATTTCAAAATGACAAAAACAGGATAACATTAAACACCTACAATGACCGGGAACTACAATCACATGCCACAAGTTTCAAGCGAATTGCACTAGAATATAATAATAATAATAAAAAGATAATGAAAACAAGAGACAACCATAAATAAAGATAGGAACCGGCACTAGGAAAAGCCAGTGGTAGGGTTGAACCGGTTTATGGATACACCAACTTTCCCTTTCTCTATCCCGTTTCCCTATAGTATAATAAACATGCCAATAAAACCCAATACAATTAGACTACTAACTCAATGACCACTATCTCGGAAGAGAAAAGCACATGACAAAACGTAATTTAGAAAGATGGGTCGAAGAGTGCTCGCCGCTAGACTGTCGGCTTGCTCAAGATATCTAGTCTGCTGGTAAAACACTGTCGCACTACGGAAGAACACTTTTGGTTTGTTTAATAGCGTTTGAACATATACCAAATGATCACGCCTAAAGCATTCTCTTTTTACTTAATGTCAATAAGTAAGCCTAACAAACCTAAGTTGTTCCGTAGCAGTAACTAAACGCATTTATCCAGAGTTTCCAAATTTAATTCAATTTATTTGACATGCGTAAGCAGCTGAAACATCGTCAAACAAAAAGAGAGAAAAAGGGGGAAATTTTGAAAATTGAAACCCAGCATAAATTGAGACAACATGACAAATACAAAACAAAGAAACACAGAGGAACAAAAAAAATGACAAAACTAAAGCTCTAGCTGTTTGAACCTTCACAAAAATAGAGAGGTATCATCAAGTCATAAACGTTTGTAAAGATATAATTCAATTTCTACTTCCGCAATGATAATAGTCATATTTAGTTGATCCAGAGTTCATTATCAAACTGACAAATAACAACTATGAGTTAACAGTATGGCGGTGCCACACTTGAAGCAGATCATGCTTACCATTCAAGAGCCCCAGTGATGCATCCGGTTTTTGCTGTGATCTACACAGTAAGTGCTGTTGTTTGGTTACATTTTTGCTCATTTTTTTTTGTTTATCTAATGTCTGTCATACCAAAGCCCTTTATTTTATATCTGAATTGAAGTATTTCTGAATTTCCCATTTCAGCTTTTTTGCTTCTCTATTCCTTTTATCTAAATAGCACGAAATTTCAATGTTTTAGTCTAAGAAATAAGAAAAGTATGGATACTTGATAGTCTCCTTTATTCTGATCTTTTTTTGAAATTATGCTTATGTCTATGGGAAACTTCAGTTAAACTACAGAACATAGGTGTTAAGATTTAAGTAATTCATCTTTTTAAAAAAAATCAAGTAATAAGATCATTTTAGTTATTTGCTCTCAGTCAGTTTTTAAAAAGCTTTGGGTTAATGTCTTCCACATATGTTTTATTTTATCTTCACTGAAGAGACACAAGTTGTCGAAATGACCATCTACAGAAACTAAATTTTCAGTAACTTCGGTATTTATTCACTCCTCAATTCGTATGTAAAATGTATACCTGTTTTAAAATGTTGGGATAATTGTTCTATTTGATATCGCATCATATTTAATAAAATAAATATTTCAGTTTTCAAAAAAATTTTGAATATCTGAACAAAACTATATTTGTTAATGTTAGTTTGATTCATGCAAATGGCCATTTCGCAAAAAATAATGTCCCTTCTCCGCAGATCGAAGCAAATCATTTAGAAGAGAAATACGTATATAAGTTGATACAGAATACATAAACAAGAGGGTTTAAACAGATAGCCTAAATCAGCTTATCACAATGCTTTGCACAATGGAGATATTTCTTAGTTTAAAAATATTTTAAAAAATTGCATCTTTTGATCAACTGTATTCGTGTATCCTTTTTCCTGTGCCGTACTAATGTGAAGCCCATTTTATACTTGTATTCCCGATGTTGCCATAGACTAGTTCCGGTAGAGTAAGTATCTCATGCTTCTTATAAGACGCCCGCTGTGTTGAACATGCCAACTCCGGTAGTAAAGTCAAGTTCCGGTAGAGGAAAAGCAAACTTTAGCTGTAAACAGAAAGATCTATTGTCATCTGGGAAATAAATATCACATATCAGTCCAGACCCTTGCTTAAGTAGCCTAATTGTAAGCAACCGAACTCTATCAAAGGTAGTATTTGTATCAACCACAGGCCCTTGAGTAGTGAATGAATGGGAGATGGCGCTTTTGGAATTGGGATTATAATTTTAATTAAAATGGTGATCGGTTACATTTTTTTCTTTGTACTAAATTTTTCGAGAAACAAATGGCGAGATATGAACTAGAAAGAACCCTTCTATTATGTCATGTTTAATTCTTCTTAATGATTGAACGTTCTTTTGAACTACCGAAATAGATCATGTTGTAGTGGTAATTAATGTCTATTTCAGTTTTAAGCATCAATAAACTATCTTTTGAAAATTGATGTTTTTTCTCTATGCTATGATTATAGAAAGCTGCAAAACTCCACATTTAGAATGATTGCATGGCTTAAATGTTTGAATAGAAATACATATCACACGAAAAACATGATTGATACAAATACCATATTTAATTTGTTTGTTTACAAGTATATATAGTTCACCAAAATAATTGATCAAAAAAAGAAGATGCGTTCAAATGCTGATTTAAAACAGATCTGACAAACATCTGAGAAACATTTGTCGATAATCTCCCTGTACTATGTTAGCTATATATAGTCAAAACAAAGATAATTTTAATTCATATCAAATATGGGTTAATTAAAATTATCATCCAACTGTCCTGATACAACTTACTTAGAACATTGAGATATTTGGCAAATATACGAGGGGGCAAGACCTTTTCTGTTCAATGTTCTTGGTGAAATAAATCAGTCGTTAAATAACAAAATACCGAAATTACTGTTTCTTCAGTTCGGATGAAATGAAATAAAATCATTAGGAAATCGATATACCGAGACAGGTGCGGATCCAGGAAATTTGAAAAGGGGGGTTCCAATTGAAAAGGGAAGAGAAATTTCGCCGAGCGGAGAGAGGCGCGAAAATTTTTGGGGGATTTCTTAGTAAAACACCAGGATTTTCAATAAAAAATACTTTATTGTCCAGAAAAAAGGGGGGTTCCAACCCCCGGAANNCCCCCCCCCCCCCCCCCTTGGATCCGCCAATGCGAAATATGTGTAAACTATGAAAGAGAGAAAACAATAAGATCTAAATCAGCTAAGTACAAAGGTAAGTAAGAGGGATATATTCCTTAGTTTTGAACACAATTTTGTTAAATTTAGATATTGCAAGTTTCTAAATGAAATAAGTTTTCGGGGCAGCACCAAAGAATTGGCTACTTGGTTGGTGAATACCCTCGGGGACTAAAAGTCCACCAGCACAGGCATCGGCCCAGCGGTAATAAATAACAAAATACCTAAGTTATTGTAAATTTAATTTCTGCAAATGCTCATTTCTCCAACTGATGTCTTCTGTTTTTGGACCGTTCTATTAAATTTTACTTTGATAGAATAAATTTTAAAGTATTTAAATGGTCAATAAAAAAGGCTAATAATGGAATAAAAAAATGGTGTTTTAGAGTTTGTGATATGTTTAAAATTCAAAATCTTGAAGAATATTGTGATTTTGAGAGTAATGTAATTTCTAAACTTATGATTAAATAAATTGAACAATCACTCTTTGATAAATATAAATCTGATTGGAGTAATAGAATTTCTGCATATAGTGATGGTAGTAAATCAAGAACTTATAAATTGTTTAAGCATAGTTTTTGTACTGAAACTTATTTGATTAATAATTTGCCTCTTAAATATAGAAGTGCGTATGCAAAATTTAGGTGTGGGGTTGCTCCCTTAAAATAGAAACGGGTAGATATGAAAGGAAAGCAGTCAGTGAAAGAACTTGCTTCAATTGTGATGATCATGTCGAAGATGAGTTTCATGTTTTGATGCAATGCCCGCTATATGCAGATCTCAGACGTCAGATGTTCGGGGGGTATTTTAGATTTTAATCTAAATTTTAGTTTTTTATCAGATATAGATAAAATTCATATTTTTATTTGGTGATGAAAATGTTTTTAACATTGTAGCCAAGACCTGCTATAATATTTTGATTAGGAGGAACAGTTTTATATATCAATAATTGTGATATTATGTTGAGTATAAATAGTTTTAATTTCAATATGTTTTAAAACAAGTCTCTCATAGATTGGTACATGCAATATATTTTATGTATTGTTGTATGGATGTTTTATATGTAAATATGTAATTGTACATTGTATGTAGTGAGACTATAATAAAAATATGAACCTGAATCTGAATCTAATTGGAAATTAAAAATACCGTTTGCTTTAATTATTGAAATGTGTAGGTCATTATGGATTTAAAGTTACTAATAACTGTTTTGGGGAAATTAACAGAAACTTAGGCGAACATAATCTAACAACATTGAAAGTGCGAGCTCAATCGACAGCAGGATTTTTCAATGATTCTGAATAAAAACAAGATGTTTGTGAAACCCTGAACATGCGAAGCTTGCTTTATAAAGTGCATCATTTAAAACGGCACGAAAAAATATGTTGTATTGCTAAAAAACTGACTAAGTCGGTAAACATAAAGTATTATCTCCACGTCTGAAAATGTATCACACAGTTTGTCATGAATATACAAAGCTTGTGACCAAAAATTAAGAGATAGCCATACTGTATTTTAGGATCTTAGGGGATAAATCTTAGATTTACTCCTGAAGATCCTAAAATACAGTTTGGTTATCTCTATACTAATGCAAATTAAAAAAAATCATTTAAAATCGATTTTTAAATCACAGGAAGTTTGGTATGCGTCAGCGCCATTGTCTCCGACGGTAAATCGTGGATTTTACCCCCTCAAAATTCTGACACCATCCAATCAAAATCAACGTTACAAACATAGTGCATTAGAATTCACGTTTGTATCATTACCAAGAGAAACTCGTATAACAAATGACTGAAATTCAAATCAATCACTCTTTGTAGAAGGTGGGAAAATGCACAGAAAATTCATGTTTTAGTATATTTCTAACAGGAAGTACATGTCAAACAAGACTTACAGTAGGAGGTTCTAAGGCTACATTTCATGCCTGAATTTAATCCCAAAAGCAAAAGTACTCCTATGATAAAAGCCTTCGTAGGTTCATGTAATTATATTGAACGTTTTTATCTGACTTTTGCATTGTGTTCTGACTACAGAACCAAGAAGTTTTATCCATAGTTGCCATTTTGTCGTCGCAATTTTGAAATTCTGATAGCTGTTTAACTAATAGAGTAAAGTTGAAATATGAACAAAATGTGTATTTTTCTAATAATCCTTTGTTCCTCATTACAAGTTTTGGGGTCGAGCAATATATTCTTTTTGTCACGATTTTCAAAATGCATCTTGGGTACCACGTGCCCATTTAAACGCATACAAGCCGAAATTATAACTGTTCAAAATGATTTTGACTTCTTTACTTACAATGGATGAAAAGATACTTAAGCTTAAATAAATGACGCTTGAGACATGTTTTAAACATTTTAAAATAAGCATTCCTTTATTACTACACGTTCCGTAATTTAGATCAGTTCAGAACACCCTGTACGTAAAGTTGCGAATTGGGACTGTGTAGAAATCGCCTTGAAATGGACTTAATACATTTATATTGAATATTTTCGAAGTGCATATCAAGTATATTCTTTACATTTTTTGTGTAAAAAGCAAAGTCATCACCGTATCAAGTATTACTATTGACAAAATAGAAACTATCGATAAAACTTGGCGGTTGGGCAGTCAGAAAAATGCAAGAGTCCGATGAAACCGCTGAATATTAACGACATGATTATGGTCTCATGCTCATCTACTCCATATCCTTTCCTAAAATACATTGAGACAAATACAACAGAAATGTTTTGCGGACGAAGGGACAGATGAACGGACGGACGGACAAGTCTCTATCTAGGGAGATTATTAAGCAACAATAGAAGTACTGTTTATTTCAAAACCCAATACCACAAACCACAACGGTCTTACATGTGACGTCAAAATCATATGACGGTAATTAGGTCAAAGTTCAGTTAAATAATTCTTTTGACATTTAATGCATATTGTGCAATATGTTTGGAAAATTTGTACTTAATTGCACTTTTTTGCATTTTTAAGCGCACATAAATTAACATACATGAAAGAACATGCGTCAGTATTTTGTTTGTTTTTATAAATTCGTGTTCAGAAGCAATAAAACCATCATAAATTATGTGAAAATAACAAACTCAGAAAAACATTTAGAATATAATGTCTGAACTCAGCTGTTAGTCAGTATTTTCATAATTAATCCTCTGCTTTTGTCACTTGTAACGATAATTCAAATAGTTGAAACCAAGACAGCACTAAAGGAGTGGTATTTATCGAAGTCCAAAGGCATGGCCGAAACGATAACACAGAGAGCAGTGACGTTAGGCAGCTACAAAACACAGAAATAAAAACAGAACATACAAAACCAGGGGCACTCACAGTGTGTACTCCCGTAAAACTGGTTGTGACATCAGGTGACCCTGAACGGACATTCTTTTCGAGATAATTATTCTGACAAGATTGAGGACTTATGACCCCTAGATGCTTTGTTTTGGGTCGTTTTAACCTGGATATGGGATGTTGTCTCCTTGACATTTACCCCATTTCCTTTCTTTTTTCATATATATTGAAATACGCTTTTACAAACATATTTGCAAATTTTATTTTTCACCAATGATATTATCTTGGGCAATTTTGCTTAGAGTTAAGGAATATCTCCATCGCCCATTTCCCCATTTCTTAGCTAATCGGTAATTCTTTTATTACCCCCATTAAATCCTAACGGTTATCTGTTCTCTTTCAGCTTTTACACATATTTTGGTTTATTGTCTTCCTAATGATTTTGATTTGATCTGCACTGAAGAGACAAAAGTTGTCGAAATTGCCATATGCTGAAACTAAAATTTACAGTAACTTCGGTATTTTGTTATTCATACTCAAGTGATCGTGCTTTTTTGATAGTAATATATATTTAAAGTAGTTAGCTAATGTAATATATATTAAATGCAATTACACTAAACTTTCATTGAGTATCTCTATAATTCATGCAATACCCATAGGCAAGCAGAACAAACTGTCCTATTCAATTGATTATTGGCCGCGTCATACAAAACAATTATCATGAAAAGCAACTGTTATTAATAATCAATGAAGGGATATAGAGTAAATTCACATGAGACAAAGTCTCTACAAAAAGAAGCAATTAAATAGACCATATCCGAGCTCTGGTATTTAGATTCACCAGCTGTTGTTTGTCCGCCCTACGTCATAAACCTGTCCGCCCCATGTGACCAAGAATGTACATCAACAGCAAAGCTTCATGACGTTTTATGCTTTATGACGTATTTTTTTCTATACTGTGACGTTGTCTGGTAGATCCTGATACTAGAACTCGGATATAGTCTATTGATTGATTAGTTAGCGTTTATAGAGGGGGTCTTTATACTGCATGGAGCATGGCGTTTCTCCACACAGTATGGCTACAATGGTTCGCGGTCAGGCTTTCCGTATTATGACCTGACTACCCCTCATAGACGGGACATTTATCCGCCAACTGGGGACGCGCCCGGCAGCTCTGTAGCCGAAGCCCCTGAAAACCGATTCAGGTGCCGGGACAAGCAATTAGACAACGTTTTTATTGTTGTGCTTCATCTTGAAGTCACCATGAGACCTTCAACAATGAGCTTTGCTCATACATCACAGTAAATTTAAGACGGCCACTAGTTTGAGCGGAATTCGCTGTTAGATGTTGAGCAACGCTACATCCATGTTTATCATTTCATGAATGCGGAATCGCCAACAAAAATAAAACCAACTGGCAAAGTGTTCTTACAACTACTGTAACCCATTGCCCGACAAAAAGACCAGCAGAAGACAATCACAACATATAAACAACCACAAGGCATTCATCGAGTCAATAGTAGGAAAACTTGGCATAATAAAATCATGATATGTGGACATAATTAAAGGGTGGTCAGAATAACATTTTGAAATTACAAAAGAAAAAAAATTGAAAGTATGATAGTTTATCCGTATGAGACAAAGCATACATTACTCGCACGGGGAATCTTTTTACGGACTCCACACTGCAGGGACACAAACTCCAATCTTGAATAATCAATAAAGTTATATGGAGAAATGCACATGAGACAAAGTCTCTACGAATACATGGTAAAATAAGCAATGGAACAACGCTTTTATTGTTGTTCTTCATCTTGAAACAACAAACCAAATCTGACAACAATCCACCAAAACTTGGATTGTAATGTCTATCTCTTGGTTGCTTAAGGCAAAAACGACTAGTTCTTGTAAGTGCTTTGCTGACGTAATGATAGTATTTTATTGGTTGGATTATTTATTGATTGGTAATAACCATAATTAGGGTGCTGATTGGAGAAAATGTATATTTTTGTAATGGTTATATAAACTTTGTTCTTTTATTACGGCAAATTTTCCAGAAGTTGCTCTTTATTGTTTTAATTTTTAACCGCTTAGGGGAAGATATATAATATCTATCCAAAAGGAAATGCGAGACAGCCTGATCTCAAACCCGAAACCCAAGAAATGCTGTCCATCCAGAGGCTAAGATAGGCTGATCTCTAACATTCTGTCCACACCGAGGCTTGGATAGGCTGATCTCAAGCCCGAGGGCTAAGATATGTTGTCCATCCCGAGGCCTGGGCATGATGCTTTCATGTTTGCAGATACGATGGTAATAATCATTTTCTTTTAATTTTACTAATAAAATCACATTAGCTTTTGAATACGGATAACAATTAACAAATATAAATTTCAATTTAAATATCTTATATTCAAATGGTGAGTTTTAAAACTATTTTGGCTTGTATCAAATGAAACCTTTGAAAACACAACTGGCATAAAGATGCATGTAATGTGCTGTTTCCAAAATTAGTATTTATGCTTTTGGTTCTAACTTAGAAAATTAGTTTTCCACTTATTTATAGAAGACCTATAATTTCTTTCGTATCAATATTACTTGGAAAAATGCAGTAGCATATACGTTAAGTCTTAAAAATTAGACATAATTTATTACTATGACCAGTATTGGCTGTGCCAGCTAAGAATTTACAGTAATAATTGTACAATTAACAATATTTGTCCAGCTAACTTTACGCCCCGACTGATCAGCACATGCTATCTCTCTTGAGCTCTCTTAGTTTTATTAGAGTTCAAACTTTTTGTGCTCTAGTTAACATACTGTAGTTTGTTTTCGTATTTTGTGGAAAAATAAATAACACACACGTTAACCCCTTTCACAAATTAAAGAAATGGATATTCTATTTCTTGACTTTATTCACTTTAGTCGTAATTGTATGAAAGTGCACTGCTGCAACACGTGAAACAATATGTCATAACTATACTTTAACCATATGTCAGATAAAATTTATAGGAAAGATATTTTCCTACAAGGATGTATAGTTTTAAAAAAATCAAACTGTTACAAAAAACTACAAAATGACATATATGGGGAAGAATTGCATAATTTTGAAATAGGTCTCACCAAAAATAGGATATGTACAATTTATATGAGGCTTTCGTGTATAATTAAGGGTCAGGGTGATTTTACTGGCCTTTAAAATAATAATACATCCGTATTCCTGCTAAAAATTTGGTTAGGGAAGACAACAATCCTCACCAACCAATTACCTCCACTCCTATACTGTAATTTGTCTTTCTGTAGCGGAAATTAGTGGAAAAGCTTTGTATTTTGTAAAAATAATAAACTATAGCTCTATCCTCAAAACTGTTTTCAGAAGAGTGACTTTGAATCCAGGTGTATTAATTTGTTAAAAGATTATCCAATGTTTGTCATGTGTTGGTATTAGACTGGTTCCACGCCGTTTTCAATCGATGGATGTTCTGTGGTTGCTTTTATGTGGTGATTTCCTTCATCTACGAGCCTTCTCGTCCGGCAACGGATGACAGCGATTGTAAGATTACTTTGCCAGTTAATTTAACGTGTGTTGACGACCTTACATCCATTAGTAAAAATTATATGGATGTGCCGTTGATCGACACTAAGCAATTAATTCCGTTTAAACCGGTGCTAGGGACCTTCTTGAACTTGCTATAAGGTATGAGTAAAGCTCATTGTTGAAGGACTCGTGTTGATTTCAAGATGAAGAACAACAATAAAAGCATTGTCTCATGTGCATTTACTCCACATTCTTTCATGGCTTGTCTTTTGTTTACCTACCTAGCTGTACTCATCATACTAACATCTTATGTTTAATACTTTGTTGTGTAATTTGGCCTCTTGTGCATTTTAATCAAGGACGTATATTGAGATATATACATCCTTGATTGTAATTGATTTCTGCGGATTGTAAGGCACGGACCATTTGATTTTCAGGGGGCTGGTATTTTTTAGAAAAAAAATTCTGTCCTCGATTTTTGCCAATAAACAAAAATTTCTGTCCAGCACCTGGGTTGAAAAAAAGAATCTTGTTTTGACTTTGTCCATTAGAAAAAAGCCTGGCTCAACGTATATAGTGGAAAAAAATTCCCAGCCCCCCCCCCGAAAATCAAATGGTCCATGCGTAAATAAGATTTTTTTTATTGTTTGGTCCATACATTATTACCGTTAGAGGTAAATTACAGGTAACAAACTCACGCAGATGGAAGTGTTTTCTCCTGCAATTTTAAGTTTATTTTTTTCAAATGAAAGGCAAATTCTTGCAATAGCACAGCTATTTGACTCTTTGACACAGTTTAAGTTTACTTTTAAAAAACCGTTTCTATGCGCATATTTATGTGAATCTAGACACATCTTCAATATGTTCAAAACAACTATGAAAGGTTTCAAAAGCATCAGGTATAAGGTGTCATAGTTTCAATTAAATAAACTCATTACCGCAATGTTAAAACGTCTATTCATACCATACAGCTTTAATAAATCTCATAACATGCTGATAATCTATAAAATTAACTACGCTTTGTTTTTTTATTGCTTGTCCATCTTTGTTTAAATGATATTGCAATTATAAAGTAAAAAAAATATTAATAAAAAATAAAATTACTTGCTCATTATCAAAACAAAACAGAAACAAAATTGCTCCATGCTTGAAAAAAAGGTACCGTTCCATCACAGGTTATATAATTTGTTTACAATATTTATTTGTTTGTCGACTTAGAAAAAACCCGTCGATATAGTTGCTGGTTTTTATAGGAAATCTTGTAACACCTTTTATGACGTTCAATACATGTTTTTTTTCTACTTTTTCATGTCTGTCTAATATTTTCCTTCTGTTAACTAGTTCATACGTCTCTAGTGTTATAGAACAGGTTATATATACAGGTCAAATAACAGAACAGAAGAAAAATGGAAAAAATGAAAAATTTCGAAACAGTTCTGATAATTAAGAAAAAGAATTTGATGCCTCCGTGTATAATATTTAGTCGATTTGTTCTTACTTGACTTGAAGTATTCTCTTTAAAACTTTTCATTGAAAAGACAGCAACTTTTTCCATACAGATACTTTATATTATACCCTCTTTTCTTTGTATATTGTCAAAATGTAGAATATATATAAAAAGAAAATTATTTGATTTTTCACAAAGCCAGGATATTTGCCGAAAAAATCTATTAAGGATATGAAATAATTTCTTTCTTGGTTGTTACTTCCCTGTATGATGTCGAAGAGGGCTTATTCAGGTATTCGGGAATCCGGTGATGCGATTTGCCCTTTATTTGTTCTTCGTAAGAACACGAAAAACCTGTTTTTCCATTACTGGCCGGCTTGCATGAAGTGTTCAATATTTGGTATATAATGTAAAAAAAAACAAAACAAAAACATACAAAAAAACAAAAACTGTCCCAGCTTTTAGATATTTTGAAAATATTTTTTTTTCGGACTTCGGATGTTTGTTGTTCGTTGATGACCAAAGGCAGCAATGTAAATTATGGGTAACAGGAAACACCCACAATGGCTGAAAACTATATAATCACATGCAAATTCTGCTAGGGAACTACACAGAAAAACCACAAGTCATTTTTGAAGCCAAATAGGAAATACACGTGTCGTATGAAATACCTCCCCGTTTTTATAGAAAATATACAGTTGAATGTTTTTCCTTTTACCATTTCGATCAGAAACCATATTTCCGTGTGGTGAACCCTTAAATCATTTCTATTCGTGGTGGGCAATCTTTCTGTAAAGTTTCATCCAAGTTGAAGTATTTTTAATTTTCCCGCCTTTTTAGTTTCCATGGAAACGGCGACCATTTCGAAAATTCTGAGCCCAAAATCATTTCTATGGATGCTAGGCAACCTTCCAGTATAGTTTCATTCGATTTGAGACACTTTGTCTTTTTTCAGTTTCCATGGCAAAGGCAGCCATTTTGAAAATTCCAAATGATATGTGTATACATCTACTCGTCATAATTTAGATTCTTTTGAAGTTGTTGAAATTTTCTTGCAAAGTTTTTGAATAGCATCAAAATTTGTGTGTTTATTCGTACGGACGGACGAACGAACGAATGAACGGACTGACGAGGGTAAAACAATATGCCCCCGACTTTTAGTCGCAGGGGCATAAAACAGGCAAGATGCAGAAAGAAAGCATATTCTACTTGTTCCAGTTTTTAGATTTTGTCGGACTTCGGATGTTTTTTGTTCCTACTTAACCAAAGGAAAGAAGTGAATGGTCATTTAAAAAAAAAAAAAAAAAAAAAAAAAAAAAAAACTGAAAATGCTCCGTTCGTTCATGGAAAAAACATCGTTAAATCTCAGGTTATGTAATTTGTTTACAATATTTATTTGTTTGTCGACTCGAAAAAAGACCCGTTCATATAGCTGTTGGTTTTTAGGAAATCTTGTAACACCTTTTATAACATTCATTCTATGTTTGCACGTTTTTTTTTGTCTGGAAAATATTTTCCTTCTATAAACAAGTTCATATGTCTCTAGTGTTTAATAATTGGTCATATATACAGGTCATAAAACAAAAGAAAAAAAAATGAATTTCAAGATAGGTTTCCTAAGAAAAAATTTTGACTTTTTGCGCGAGACCTACGAGTATTATTTTGAGTCATCGTGTTCTGAATGGACTTGAAGTATTCTCGTTAAAAGGTAACCTTGACAAGATAGCTATTCTGAAGCCGAATTTTTCTGCAAAAAGTTACTTTATTCTATAGTGTCCTTTTTGTATTTTGTCAAAAGATAGAATATATTTATTCTTTTTTCAAAGCTGGGATATCTCATGAAAATTCTTTATAGCATATAAATGATAATTTTTTTTTGCGGATGTTACTTGCCAGTGTGATCCGGATGAGGGTTTTTTCCTGGTAATGTATACGGAATACGATGATGTAATTTGCCATTTATTTATTCTTGTTAAGAACACAAAAACTAGTTTTACCATTACTGATCGGCTTGTGTGAAGTTTTCTATCTTTGGTATGTAATGTAAAAATACAGGTACGATGCAGAAGGAAAGCATATTCTGCTTGTTCCAGAATTTTAGATGATTTTAAAAATATTTCATAGGAGTTCAGAAGTTTGTTGTCTGTAGTTGACCAAAGGAAGCAAGAATACGGTCACTTTTGAAACAAAACAGAAAAAAACTCGTCTCGTACATAAAAAAGCATCGTTTTATCTCAGGTTATATAATTTGATTACAATATTTTTTTTTGTTTGTCGACTTGGCAAAAAAACAGTATATATACATTTTGGTTTTTGAGGAAATCTTGAAACACCTTTTATGACGTGCATTTCATGTTTTCTTCTTTTGACTTTTTTGGCTAATATTTTCTTTCTATTAAATAGTTCATATCTCTGGTGATTTATAATAGGTCATATGTACGGGTCATATTACATAAACAAAAATGGAAAACAAGAAGAATTTTGAAACAGGTCTGGTGAGAAAAAGATTTTGACTTTTTGCGCGAGCCTCCGTGTATAATTTCTAGTCAGCGTGTTATCACTTGACTTGAAGAATTCCTGTTGAAAAATTATTTTGAAAAGACACCCATTCTGAAACCAGATTTTTCTCCATAGAGATACTTTAAATTTACTATTTATAGAAATGCTTTGTATCTTGTCAAAATATAGAATATATACAACAGTAAACTATTTACCTTTTTTGACAAAACCAGGTTAACTACTGACAAAAATATGTAGCATATGAAATAATTTTTTTTCGCGTATGTTGCTTGCCAGTGTGAAACGGATGAGGGCTTATTCAGGTAACTTATACGGGATTCCGATGATGCAATTTGCCAGGTTAGAGCACAAAAACTTGTTTTATCATTATTGGCCGGCTTGTATGAAGCTTTCTATTTTTGGTATGTAATGTAAAAAACGGGTACAAAGCAGAAGGAAAGCATATTCAGCCTGTTCCAGCTTTTAGATGTTTTTTTCTTAAATAGGTCGTAGGATTTTATAAGTTTGTTGTCTGTAGTCGACCAAAGAATACGGTCATTTTTGAAACAAAACGCAAAAAATCATCTCGACCTAGAAAAGCATCGCTTAATCTCAGCTTATATAATTTGTTTGTTTGTCGACTTGGTAAAATCCCATTGATATAGTTATTGTTTTTTTTAGGAAACCTTGTAACACCTTTTATTACATGCATTTCATGTTTTCTTCTTTTTTTTTCTTGTTTGGCTAATATTTTCCTTCTATTAACTAGTTAATATGTCTAGTGTTTTGTAACAGGTCATATATTAAGGTCATATAACAGAAGAAAAAAGGAAAAAAATGAAGCATTTAAATTGGTTTCATAAGAAAAAGATTTTGGCTTTTTGCGTAAGACCTAGGAGTATTACTTTGAGTTAGCGTATGCTGCATGGACTTGAAGTATTTTCGCTAAAAATGTTACGTTTAAAAAAACACCCTTTCTGAAACCAGATTTTCTCCGCAGAGATACTTTATATTGTCTTTTCTTTAATGCTAATTTATATAAAGGCTTTGTATTTTGTCGAAAATAGAATATATTTATACATCAGTAAACTTTACTTTTTTTTTAAGCCAGGATATCTGCTGAAAAAAAAAAAACTTTACAGCATATGAAATATTCTTTTCGTGGATGTTACTTACCAGTGTGGTGTGGAAGAGGACGAATTCAGATTGAATATACGGGATTCCGCTGATGTGATTTGCCATTAATTTATTCTTGATAAGAACACAAAAACTAGTTTTACCACCATACTTGGCCGGCTGGCATGAGGCGTTCGATCGTTGGTATTAAATGTATAAAAACAAAAGCAAAGCAAATACCCCCCCCCCCC
>MJUU01009428.1:13715-34869 GCA_002080025.1 Modiolus philippinarum
TGTTTTTTTTTTTAATTTTTCACCGCATGATATATTTGTATGATGTATGATTTATGAGTGTATCTATACAAGATAGATAAATTTCTGATTTGGTTTTTGTTTGTAGATTCTGCACATAGTTATGGGTCTTGGTCTTCGTGAAATTTTGAACGATACAATTTTCCGGATTTTTTTTCTGTAACGGCATGACAATGCATATAACCTAGCCCCTGGCTCGTTCATCTTTTTTCTTAGCCAATACCACTATCCTTTATGCAATCCATATATCACGATAAGGCCAATAAATTTCGAAATGAATACCGAATACAGAATAACTTATCAATAAATGCACTTATACTATCGATACCTGATTCTCATAATAGCAATGAAAGCATGTCTAAGAGAACTTTAAACAACGCGCAGACAGACGTATAATGAGTATAAATAACAAGAACCTCTCAACAGCCTATATCGCTCACTTGGACCATAGCTGATAAAGTGAGATGAATGTCATTTAAAATATTTTCCATGTAAAACAAATTTTGAAGGGCCATCCAAAAACTTGCAGTCAAGATGAGTTCTAATTGGATTAGTCGTTTTAAGAGACCTAATTACATCCGATACATGTAAAAACTATGTTCCCCTGGTGGAGATCTTGAATGAGGTATAGATCTGCAGGATATCTTTTCTATAGGTGACCATCTAAGGACCATTATGGCGACGTTTTGTTCTAATTGGATTAATAGTTTCTGATAAGATCTGTGAATGAGTTTTTCCAAAGTGTCAAATGTCAAACTATTCTACTGCTGGTGGCCATATTGGATGAGTTGTGGACCTCCCGGATATCTTTTTTGGAAGGAACAATCAAAGTACCATTATGATAATGTCCGGTTCTAATTGGACACGTTGTTTCTGAGAAGATATCCATCTCGACCTATTTCAGAACACCTTTAAAGAATAATCTGGGCAGGGGCTCCCATTATAACCTAGGTAATAAATACTGCTGAAATCAAAACATTACGATAGCCCTTTCAAAAATAGTTGGGCAAGGGTCTCCTTATGAACTTGTTTACATATTTCTGAATACAAACATAATATTTAGCAGAATATACATACTTTTTTCTTAAATTTCAGTTTTCTTGTTTTGTTTCCACGGTAACTGAAAGCTCAAACATCCATTACAACACATATCAGACCACTTTTGAAAATATGGACAATAGTTCCCTTATTTTCTTGGTAATACACATTGCTGAATTTAAAACAATTTTCAACCCATCACTGACTGCAATTTAAAAAAATGAACGGCGATTCCCCCATATAATCTAGTTAATACATATTGCTGAAATCAAAACATTTAGAGTCCCCTTTCAAAAAATGGCCGGGATTCTTCTTGTAATCTAGTGTGTACATATTGCTGAAATCATGAAAAAATATGTAGCAGAATATTTTTGTAAAATTTTAGTTTTCTTGTTTGGCAGCTGAAAGCTCAAATATCCATTACAATCAATATCAGATCACAGCCCAAGACAAATTTGGGCCAGGGTTCCCATATAATCTGTGTAATACATATTGTTGAAACCAACGCATTTAGAGTCCTCCTTTCAATCAATATCTTGGCATGATTCCCTATATAATCTAGTTTATACATTTAAATCGCAAAAAATCAGTTTTCTGGTTTCGTTTCTGTAGCAAATGAAATGTCCGCTAGCCATTCAAACCCATTTGAGACCACGAGTAAAAAAAATCTGGTAGGATTCCCCTTATAATCTAGGTAATAAAACTGCTGAAATCGAATCATTCCAAGTATATCCAAAAAAGTCTGACATTTTCATTCACGTAGTGGTATTATGGCCGCTTATTTCTCTATGTCTTGCCGTTCTGTCAACTGAGTAACCCAATATTAAGCATTGAAATCTTCTGTTTAGACTACATTGTAAGTACACACCAATTTTTGATCCAGATCCGAATACACTATAAACTGGATACAGGGAAAAGATGTTAGCACAGTTCAAGTACCCAACAAGCCTTGCACACTTACAGCGACAGAACAAAAATAATTATGTATTTGTAATCAATAATCATTTACATTTCAGAATACATGTAGGTGTAATTGTAATTGTGATCATAAATTTTAATGAAATGTGTAAATGTAATCGATTACATTAAATGAAATTAACCCCATCATTTTCCCTGTTGGTAGTTTTTTATTACCAGAAAGGTCTTTAGAATTGCTTAGTACCTAAAAAGATGTTGACAATTTATATGTGACAATTATATTGGTTGAGCAATCTACAATAAAATGGTGTCCGTCTTCTATAACTTGATATTTTGATATAAACTACAATGTCTAGTTTTTTAACGTCAACTCTTTTTAAAAACACTTTGACTTCCTTCTGCGCTAAAAAGAGACATAAGTTGTCACATTTGTCATCTGCTAGTTTTACTGATTGATGAAAAACTGAAAACTTTATTATAATACCCCAAAAATTTTCGCGCCTTGCTCCGCTCGACGATATTTTCTCGCATTTCTAAATTGAAACCCTCTTTTCAAATTCCCTGGATCCCGCGCCTGGCATGTATTCAACTAAATGTAAAGTATAATTTCAACTGATTATTGTAAGAAGGACATACTTAAGAGGGTCCTGAAGGGTAATCTATCTTTCAAATTGTGAAATATCACGTATCACGCTTATTATTGAAGTATTTTTAAACGAATCGTGATCCCGAAAAAGGCTTGCCACGGATCACGCTCAGATCTCTTCGGAGCCCCAACTCAACACATATTTGTCTACCTCTCAACTCTTTACCGGTATCTGACTGATAAATGCAGAATAAAATTAAAATTTCATGATAATGCATCCAACTCTGCCGGAGTGTCTTTGAGGTGAACAGTAAATAGACTTCCCGGAACAACGACATCAGACCATTTGACATTAATTTGATAATGCATCCAACTCTGCAGGAGTGTCTACGATGTGAACAGTAAATGGACTTCCTGGAACATCTACATCAGACCATTTGACATTAATAAGATATATACCAACATCCGTCGGGTTATAGTCGTATGTGATTGTTCTATCTGTCTGTGTCTCTCGGCTCATGTTTACCACAAAACCTCCTGAAATCGATAAAAGTATATGTAAACATCGATGAACTAAGCATGACCGAAGTTGTAATTGTGGTTGGCCTCCGGAGGTACAGTCATTTTTTTCTAGAATGTCCTCTGTATAACAACCAACGTAGCATGTACAAAGGTACTCTTCATGACACCGGAGAGGATAAATTTTGGAAGTGTATGGGAGTTATCAAGTAGGAACGAGAGTGGGACGGATAAAAGGTAACATGAGTAGGACACATATTGAGTATTCACAAAGTGTGACAATGAGTGTGAATGGTGTACCTGATGTTGAGTGTAGTTTGAGAGAGGCCGTATGTAAGATATCAGTGAGTGGAGGGCAATGATACTTCTTTTGTAATTGTAAGAAAGGGTATTGTAAGACAAGATTCAAGTGTCGGAAAAACATAGTGCTGGGTAACTCAAAGTGTCATTCATCTACAATTTGCAATAATTACTGCACATTGTCATTACTGACATTTTTTTTGCTCTATTCAACTGACCTTGATTACAATACTTTACCTTTGTAAATAAAGCATTATTTCAAGCATATATGACACCTGTATTTCCTAATTGGACATAAGAATTTTACTTTCATGTCATTTGTACAAGTTAAGAAAAAAGTCATTAGATATTTGTACATGTTGCAACATGTACAGTGAAAATCATACATGTTGCAACTTGTAATGTTGCAGCATGTACATTTTATTTGTACATGTTGCAACATGTACAAAGTTGCTACTTGTATACAACATATATATCTATTTTTTTATAGTTGTATGTTGTAATTTATGTATGGAGAATTTATGTATGACGACAACAATTAAAGCGTTGTTCCTTTGCTTTTATTTTTTGCTCTGTATTTGTAGAGACTTTGTCTCGTGTGCATTTACTCCATAACCTATCATTCACCATAGAGAAGACTATGTGAGTTCATCCAGATTTGTATTATTTGCAATTAAAATACGTATAAAGTAAAGGAACTAAGCAAATTGTTTTTCTTAACTTAGTTTTGGTGGGGGGGGATTTATATGCTTATATTGTATTTGTTTAGTTGTGCAAAACATATTCAACAATGTTTGACATGTTTCGATACTTTTAAGTTTGACAATCTAAAACATCTAAACACTGCACAAATTTTTGAGAGGCAGTCGCGGTACGTTTCTCTCGTGTATTTGAGAGTGATGAATTCGGTTTTCAGGGGATCCATCTAAAGAGCTGCCGGGCGCGTCCCCAAGTGTTGGATGGGAGAATGTCATGTCTATGCAGGTCATAATATGGACAGATTGACCGCGAAATATTGTTGACAATATGGAGAGCCTGGCCGCGAAATATTGTAGACAAATTTTTGGAGAAACGCCACACCTAATGCAGTGACGTCGGGCATAAAACTGGTGCCAATTTACCAATTTTGGAGTGCATATAGTTTTGGATGATACAACAATAGGTTATATTGCATATTTCCATGCCAAATTTTGCAACAGTCGACATGAACGGCTAATTAAAATAAATTTGTGAAAAAAAAATAAATATATTTTTCGTTTATTGCAATATAAAGGATGAGTGGCAGTAAGACCCATTTTTGGCCCAAGATTTACCATGAAACTAAAACTATACAAACAGATGTCTTATGTTCCTGAAACATTGAACAAATATAGGGCTTTATGAAAATGATAAAGCTTTTTTCCATATCAGTTTGATTCTCATGATAATCAGTTAACTCAAAAGCTATATTTTTGGAAATAGTCAGAATTTCATAGATATTTGCTGTGTTTTGCACATTTTTGTGCTTTGAAAAATATGGGCACATCTGAATAACAACTTCATATTTAGTCAAAATGTGTAAAATGGTGAAATACATCATTTCTGAAAATTTGAAGTTGTTGATTGCATGTGCCCCATGTTCACTTAAAGAAAATTTGCTTTGAGAACATTCAAAATTGCAGATTTTCTGATTTTCTTTCAAAAAGATGGCTCCTTGTGATGTCACAATAACGTCAAAATGAAAGGAATTCGTATTATTATATGTTTTCTTTGTAGCCAGATGTAATAGTTAATATTTCCCATAAATATCACACTATTTTAAACAACTTGATTTTTTTGGGCCAAATATGGGTCTTATTGCCACTCATCCTTATATTTTGTCTTCATATAGACGTCAGAATTCGGATGTAACGTGTAACATTTTATACCGTGCACTTGAGGTAAAGCATTTCGTTACTTTATTATTTTTCGTCAAATCACAGAAATATTACGCTTGGACTGTGACTCAGGTATTATGACATCGTAACAATTTTTTGTTTCTCTTATTTTTATTCGAGAAAGATGTAAATGTGTACAATGAAAAAGGAATGAAACATTTGAAAATTTCAAGACAAAAAAATGGATTATCTATATTTCTGAATCTACATACACAAAAATACCACAGAGGTGCCGGAGAAAATGGTATGGTGAAAAAGTACAAGTTTTAAACTCGTTATTATTCACTTTACACTTTTCATATACGCATGTATTGCAAAGTTGCTGTCCTGAAAAATGTCCCATGTTACGTTCATAGCGCCCTGAATTCTCCAGACTTATTTTAACTGCAACTGTTACATTGTCAATCATTTCGAAAAAGAAACTGCACAGAAAAATGCGCTTAACCAACCCTTTCATACAACTGTAGGGGCTCTGCGGTGTGCATTATAAGCTCTTGTATATAAAGATTTTACGGGATCCGAAAAATGTCACACCTTCCGTAAACAAGCGTTTTTACGTCAAAAACGTAAGCAGATCAGTACCATTCATCACTTTTCACCTAAATTGCTCAAATGCAGAGAAGGATGATGTTATAGTTTCTTAATATGCATGTTTATTATACTTTATGTAAATTTCTTTTTTATCCATTTATTTCATTGGACAAGCTGCATTTGTTATTTTTTACTAATCTTTCGTTAGCCCCACCCATCCATAGCAACGGGTGTTTATGTCTAAAATTAGGTTTGCTCAGCCCAAAGTTAATTAACACCCGCTCCGACCGAAGTTTACCGATTATTATTCCCAAACCATGTGTCATGTAATATTTTTTTTCAATGTTCTTGTTCTAGTTATTGTTTTTAACGGTTTTGCAACTCGGCATTCAGTATAATAAAAATCATATTGCAGTTGGATGAAGATGTTAGGGCGATTAACACAATCGGTGAAAAAATTATCACCCTCCACTTCGTGTCGGGTGATAATTTTTTACCTCGCGTGTTAATCTACCCTTACATCTTCATCCAAGGGCAATATGTTTAATCATTAAAGTTTTATTTTAAATTTTGATTTCGCGACACTGTCAACGTCTTAAAGTGTTGAAAACCGGAAACTGGATTGCTCCAATAGCTCATAATATAATGCTGTCCGATTGCAATTGGTGGTTCTGGATAGGTGAATACCATGGCCATGGATCTACCTCCACTTCTGTCAGGTGGGGTCACAGGGACCCACCATATAAATTTTCCTGAGTCCTTCTGAAAAAATGTGGGTACCATAAGGTCACATAATTTTTTCTTGATTAACTAGTAAAAGTTTTACGTCCAGTAAGCAATATTTGTGCTATATCAGGACGAAACTCAGTTAATCAATTCAGAAAATTACATTTACATTCAGAAAAAGTAATATAGCTGGAAGGGACAAAAGGGGTAACGAATTCGATCTAAGGAATAAATTTCCTGCCCCTACCCATTTCTTCAATTTTCTTGTCCTCAGAAATGGGTAGGGACAGGTAATTAAGCCTTCTATATACGACTCTCAGCAAGTCTGACCTTGAGCAAAAAAATAAAGGCTTGGTCTTGATACTGAATAGGGCTTGGCGTTTCTCCACAGTGTTTGGCTACAATGGTTCGTGGTTAGGCTTTCCGTATTATGATCTGACTACCTCGCGTAGACAGCTACCATCTAGGGAGGCGCCCGGCAGCTCTGTAGCCGGAGTCTTTGAAAACCAATTCAGGTGCCGGGTGAGCAAAGATACATTGCATCGTGTTGATAATGTGTAAATTTCAAAAAAGTAACAAGTTTGTGAAGTGATTTTAGTTGTATTTAGCCAAGCACGAACACACATGACACAAGTCATTGATGCCATCTATAAATCCGATCATTCTGGAACTATCATTTTTTTTGTTTTTTTTTCCGACTTCCCCTTTACCCGGCTTTCAACTGCTTATTTGCGTTCTTTTTTCCCCGACGCCGTTATAGTTTGTTTTCGCGATTCTATTTCCGATAGCATACGCGCACATATGTATTTGTTTGACTAATAATTGTAACATCCGATGGGGATCCCGAAAATGAATCTAAAAGTGGAAACGAATTGTTTAGAGTGATTGATTGATTGATTGAATATTGTTTAACGTCTACTGAGCAATATTTCAGCTATATCAAGACGAGAACAAGTTTATTGATAAATAATCACTTTGGGGTATGGAAAGGGTCATGGGACGGGAAATTCTGACTGCCACTGGAAGGGTAGGGCGGAATCGAAAGGGGTGTGTTATTTAGCCTTGTAGCCGATCACCTACAGACCACTCAAAGAGCTTACTACAAGGGTTCTTTAACGTGCAGGAAGTGTGGCATTTCTTCCAACACGTGGACCTGAGTTTACATCCCATCCGAAAGATGGGTTGTGTATTCATTAATCCCACACAACCACGGAATGGGTCCTATTTCTTTATCCCGGGGTTCCCTCGGGGTCAGCCCCGTTTAGGAGGGGTCATACCACACAAGCCGGAGATACTAGGTCCTGTTTCTATACCCTGGGGTTCCCTCGGGGTTTGTTTAGAGTGTGTCTCATTGATTATTATTTTAAATAATATTCTTTCATGGTACTTTTGCAGATTTATGATTCTACACAATTTGGTACATTTAAACAGCATTTTTATGCATTAATTATGTTGCGTCCCGTCGGACGCATATTGTAATAATATCTGCGTCCTGTCATTTATTTTTGCGTACCAGACGCGTGTTTTACGCGTCCCGTAAATCCCTGCATGGTTATGCGGGGAAGCCAAGTTATGGAAGAACTATACTTAGATAGACTCCTTCTATATTTCTCGTACAAGAGCAGACTCACTGGCTTACACATTTCTCCCATTAAAAACCTTTTTGCCACAGTTGTCCTTTTCGCATTTATAGTTTCTTTTACTTATGATTTTATGAATTGATTAACATGTTCTTGTCATGATATAGTTGAAATATTGCTCACTGTACGTAAACCTTTAACTAACCAATCAATCAATCAATCAAACTTGAAGGATAATAAATCCACTAAACGAATACATGTATTTTACCTTTTGGGCCTCGAATTCTCACTTTCAGTTGTCCAGGCCCAGCTCCGGTAGTTTCAACAGTAAATTTACTCTGGAATGTTGACAACAGGCCGTTTTTTATTCCGGGTCCATTCACCACTACTTTACTCGGATCTGATGGTGCCCGTACTCTGATTACAAATGGACTACCTGTTAAATTGAAGTTCAGTTTTTATGGAGGACACAATTTAAAAAGCCATAGTATGGCACGCCGTTCTCGTCGCAACTATCGGGAAAGATATAAATTTGTGTAGATTTTTTAATCACACACTGAGATTTTTTTAAAATGCACTGAGATTTTTAAAATGCACCGAGAAATAAAAGTATGCACTGAGAAATTATTTTTACACACTCAAAATTAATTTTACACACTCAGAAATAAATTCAACACACGGAGTTTTGTGCGCACTTTCTCTGCGCAGATCTCATATATATTCATGTAATATGAATTATTCAACAAAACATCTTGGTTTTTGGTGTGTTTTTATTTTGATGCTAAGGTATAAATAAACAAAGCTTCTGTGGGAACATGATCTATTCATGCTAATTTTTTGCATGAATATTTATGAGATCTGCGCAGAGAAAGTGCGCACAAAACTGAGGGTGTTGAATATATTTCTGAGTGTGTAAAATTAATTCTGAGTGTGTAAGAATAATTTCTCAGTGCATATTTTTATTTCTCGGTGCATTTTAAAAATCTCAGTGCATTTTAAAATATCTCAGTGTGTAATTAAAAAATCTCGATGTGTAATTTTACACAAATGTCTTTCCCGATAGTTTTGACGAGAACGGCGTGTCATACCATAGTACATGGGTATATGGGTAAGGTAGTAAAGCAAATACCAACTCAAAAAATGTACGATGTAACAGATCGTTTTTTTACATACCGTCATAGTTTTTGAGTATTTTTATAACATCATCAGCATTATCTAGTATTATAGTCGTTTTAATTATCATTTATTTATTTATTTGGTTGTTTATCTTGGTTTTTTTATTCCTCCATTCATTCATTTGTATTTTTATATATTTATATGCACTGTGAATCAGAGTAAGAAACTACAATTTTGAGTTGCATCCATTGACATAATAAATTGACATAAATTGACACCGCTGACACCGACTTTCTTTTCAAGTTAAAATGTACTTGTGGTTGCCCTCAATTCATATCTTCGTTGGCTATACATACCTTGAACGTGATTGCCGCCACTCTTAACTATAAGAAGATGCCGTCCAGTTTCCATAGCCGTAATTGTGATTTTGAATGTTCCATCGTTGTTGTCATTTACTTCACATGATGCACTTTTCTCCGTCGGTCCCACACAGGAAACATTTAGATCACCTGCAATATTTTTTCTTACTACAAAGTACTTCATTTCTTGTACTCTGATAAACAACAAAAGGATAAGGAGTAAATGCACATAAGACAATATCTCTACATATACATAGTAAAAACAAGTAATGGAATTTGCTTTTACTTTTATTGTTGTTCTGCTTCTTGAAGTTACCATGAGGCATGTAACAATGAGCTGTGCTCATACGTCATAGAAAGTTCAAGACTGTCTTTAGCACCGGTTGAGCAAAATTCACTGCTAGATGTCGGACACTGCACCATCCGTGTATCATTCCTTTTTTCATTGATGCGGGCCGTCAATATACACACATACATAATGTAACTTTAATACAATCGCTGTTAGGCCCTATCAAGTTAATTTGTAGATTCTCATCCACCTTTAACAAAAAATCTGGGGCGGGTGGGAGGGTTTTATTTTATATTTTTTACTAATTTTCACTAAAATAGATAGGAATTTAAAGAAAATTTCTGAATAATTGAAAAAAAAAAATGAGCTTAGAAAAAAATGGGGCGGGTGGGAATGAGAATCTATTAATTGATTTGATGTGGCCTTAGCATTTCTTTTTAAATAATTTTGTACAATACTTAAATCAAAATGACAATGCCAGTAAACGTTCTTCCAAAAGTCCAATTCCGGAACGTTCCGGGTATTAGAATGGCAGGTCATAGAGGTCAAACGGGGTAAAAATGGCGTCCCACTGTATGAGGGCAAAGGGAATAAATTCTTCTATCAACATAGGAAAGGTGTTTATGATTGGAAAAACGCCGAACATGTCATAAATCAACATTTTATCCCAGGCGGGTCATTTGCAACCAATCTATTTTAGGTCAAGAAAATAAATAGGAGAATTCCTAGATTACGCTCAACTGACGTCAGGTACCAGTTTCCAGTAGATTCGGGGTAAGATTTCAACAATTACCCAAAAATTTGAAAGTGGAAGAATAAAACCGTGCATGCAATTGAGATTTTAAAACAAAATTCTTATTCATAGCGAACAACCGGTTTCGCTTAATATAACAAAATACCGAAGTTACTGTTAATTAAGTTTCTGCGTATGGCCATTTCGACAATTTACGTCCCTAAAGTGTTGATGAACTCAAAATACTTGAAAGACCATAAACCACAAATCTGATCAAGCGCAAATAACAAATAAATCTAACTTGAAAGCCGAAACTGACTAAGGACAGAGCTATATGCAAAAGGGAGATACTCCTTGATTTTAAGCAATTTTTCGGAATGCTATACAAATGTATATAGCAAATTTTCAGATAAAATTGGTTTTCGGTTCAGCATCGAAGTACTGACCTACTGGGTTTGTGAATACAGTCCACCAGCAGAGGAATCGGCCCAGTGGTAATAAAAAAAAATACAAAAAAAATAATTTTCAAGAGTGTTCTTTACAGGAGCTTGTTTTCCTGTTCAAAATTAAAAACAAAAATTTCAGATTACACAAAATAAATTTGCTCTCTACGAAGGTGTAAAATATTTCATGATTATGAGATAAAATCTCATTCTTAAATGATATCATCTGAACATAATGAGACAGTATCTTATCAATATGAGATAATATAACGAAATAAATAGTAGATTTTTAACCATCACCATCAGATATTTATTTTCTTCATGCAAGTCAGCAGTATCTCTGGAATATGAACAAAAGACCAGCTATTAAGCTAATGTTTCGAACAAATTTTTGGAAGCGTTTTTGCTGTTAAGTACACTATTGATAAATTTCCAAATGAATACCGAAGCAACAAACGAAAATAAAAAAAATCCAGAAGACACGGCGGCAATGAAAGGATCACATACAGACAGAGAACATAAAATAGAACACTTACAGTGTGAACCCCACAAAAGATAGGAGTGTGATCCGCCCAAAAATGGATGTGATCTGCCAAAAATACAGGAGTGTGGTCAGCCTAAATTACAGGGGTGTGATCTGCCCTAAATACAGGAGTGTGATCTGTCCCCCAAAACTGTAGTGTGTTCTTCTGAAAAAAAAAATAAGATAGAGTTTGATATGCCCAAAATACAAGCGTGTGATCTGTCCATAAAAACAGGAGTGTGATCTCCAAAAAAAAAAAAAGTAGTGTGATATGCCAAAACAATAGGAGTCTGATCTGCCCCCAAAATGGAAGTGTGTTCTAGAAAAATCAGATCGAGTTTGATATGCCTAAAATACACTAGTGTGATCTACCCAAATACAAGGGAGTGATCTGCCCATAAAAACAGGAGTGTGATCTGCTAAAAAACAGGAGTGTGATCTGTCAATAAAACAGTAGTGTGATCTGCATAAAATACAGGATGCGAGTAGTAGAGCGTGTCACCTTAGACCCCATTCAGCCCATGTTAAATCGCTAAATTTAATAAAATATGCAAATGAGCTTATTAACCACGCCCATTTTCCTTTTATAGCCACCCAAAAATCGTACTTCCAAGCGTCACGAACGTAGAGCGCCGCGAGCGTAGCGAAATGGTGTGAGAGTGGTGTGACGGTTTGGATGGGGCAACCGGGTTCAGTATCCTAACCAAAATGTTTTCCATTCTTTTATTCTGTTTTGATGCCTTCTCTCTTGTTGTTTGCATAACAATTGCAAATAGAAATAGTAGTATATAGGGACAGTTCGGTTAGCATTTGACGTGATGGTGCTGTGGTGGTGCCGGAAGTGACGTAGACCGGAAATGACGTCACCGTAAGTCACGTGACCGGAAGCGGAAGTCACGTGACCAAATGTAGAAGTGTTTTGTTGCGCATGCCCAACCGGAGGTGGCCCTATTTGAGGCCCTATACTGCCATATTAACCGGAAATGACGTGTTGGAACAACACGTGACCCTGCAGGGGTGTTGTAAAGCCTCATTACATGACGCATGCGCGGCCGGAAGTGGGCGTGTCCCCAGATATAAACCGGAAGTGGTCTTATTGGAAGCCCTAGTCGGCTATTTTAACCGGAAATGATGTGTTGAAAGAGTGCAAGGTCCCGCAGGGATGTTGTATGACCTTTTTATATGACGCATGCGCGACCGGAAGTGGGCGTAGCCGCAGTTGTTTACCGGAAATGGGTGTGTATCTACTGTAAGTAGCCATTTTAACCGGAAATGACGTGTTGAAAGATTGCAAGATCCCGCAGGGGTGTTGAATAACTTTATTACATAACGCATGCGCGACTGCGAGTGGGCGTAGCCCCAGGTATAGACCGGAAGTCGGGGTTTTCCTAGTCGGAACGACTCGGGCATGGTCTTTCGGATGTTGTCGGAAGTTGTCGTTATAATTGTATTTCTTAGGGTGTCTTCTTTCTGGTTCGCGTTCATCGCGGCCATTTTGTTTTTACGAAGGGAGATAACTCTTCTTGGTATTTCACACCCCATTTTTTTAAGTTTGTTGATTTCACCGAGACTAAGCCGAGATAACTCGTGATTTATTGATGTTTGTGCTAGTCTATATTTATGTTCACCAGAATTAAATACGACTCACAAGTACGGTTTTTGGCTGTGCTCGCGTTCTCATTTTACTATATTGCTGCTGCTGCTGCGCTAGGTCGATTTGGCTTTTGCTGCTGCTGCTGCTGCTTCTAGCTTAGAAAAGAATGGCTTCTTACAGTAGAAACACACCCACTTCCGGTTAATAACTGGGGCTACACCCACTTCCGGTCGCGCATGCGTCATATAAAAAGGTCATCCAACATCCCTGCGGGGCCTTGCACTCTTTAACACATCATTTCCGGTTAAAATGGCCGACTAAGGCTTCCAATAAGACCACTTCCGGCTTATATCTGGGGACACGCCCACTTCCGGTCGCGCATGCGTCAGGTAATGAGGCTTAACAACACCCCTGCAGGGTCACGTGTCGTTCCGACACGTAATTCCCGGTTAATATGGCCATAAGGGCACAGTACACAGTATTTTCCAACGTCACTAAAGTAAACAGTGGGGTGAAACCATCCCCCCACTGAAGGATTTGTTTTTCTTTGCAAATGTGGATTGTTATATACCAAAACAATGCTCTTGATGTGGACTTTACTTTGAAATAAAATAAATATGATATCAAATTTTACAAGTGGAAACAATGGCATAAAAACATTGACAAATAACTGTTCTCAGTGCTTCAAAAATACCAAAACAAACCATTTTCAGCCATTCAAAACAACATTTTCCGTGAATATATGGGGTTCCAACTTTGTATCCCTCTAAAGGACAGAACATGAGTATTCTAAAAACTGGACTTTGAATGGGGGTTAATCGGCTCCGAAGAAGGTTATTTTCCCTCAAAGTACAGGTTGAAATATGTGCACTTTTCACAGGATGCAAATATGGAGTAGTCTCCCCTTCGTTGTTTACTTTTAAAATAATTCAAATTAATTCTAAATTTTCATTTGTATCATTTAAAAATAAAGATACGCATGATACCTAGCAAATGAGCATATAAAACTTGATTTTTATCTGTTAAAACTGATAAATAATATAGTAAAACCTAAAACCAAGAGTACACACTCCGATAAGTACCCTAGTAAAATTTACGAAACTGTAGCCTGCTCACTATACGGCCTCAAATAGGGCCACTTTCGGTTGGGCATGCGCAACAAAACCCTTCTACATCCAGCAACGTGACTTCCGCTTCCGGTCACGTGACTTACGGTGACGTCATTTCCAGTCTACGTCACTTCCGGCACAACCACAGCAAAACCACGTCAAATGCTTACCGAACAGTCCCTATATGCTACTAGAAATCTTGTTCTTTGTATTTGTACTTTATCTCAATTTTATTATTCTTTAATTGTTCTTTGTCCAGTACCTTAACTTTTTATGCCCGCGCGACGATAAGTCGGGGGGCATATTGTTTTACCCTTGTCCGTCCGTCCGTCTGTCCGTCCGTCCGTCCGAGGGGGGTACATGGTTTGTCCGCGCAACTCCTCCTACAGTTTTTATGCTAGAAAGTTTTTATTTTGCATATTATTTGTACATATATTGAAGATGTGCATGTGATAAGAATTTGATTTTGGTGCATTTTTGTCAAAAATATACATTGTTAAACTGAGTCATTTTTGCTGATTTTTCATAGAGGGTACATACTTTGTCCGCGCAACTCCTTCTATAGTTTTGATGCTAGGAAGTTTTTATTTTGCAGATCATTTGTACCTATATTGAAGATATGCATGTGATAAGGATTTTGATTTTGGTTAATTTTTGTCAAAATCATACATTGTTGAACTTAGTCATTTTTTTGGTGATTTAGTAATAGAGGGTACATAGTTTGTCCGCGCAACTCCTCCTACAGTTTTGATGCTAGGAAGTTTTTATTTTGCAGATCTTTTGTACCTATATTGAAGATGTGCATGTGGTAACTATTTTGATTTTGGTCAATTTTTAATTTTTGGTGATTTAGTAACAGAGGGTACATAGTTAGTCTGTGCAACCTCGAATAACATGTGTTTAGCGGGGGCATCATATGTGTCTTACAGACACAAATATTAATAAAAATCCCAATTTGATTCAACCTTGCGCGGGGGCATGTCATCCTCTAGTTCTATGTATTTTCTGTACTTTTGTTTTATATATAACCTTAACCCTGCCGTTGCATTGGTATAGATTTGTTCCACCTCTTTTACCTTTTGTCTTTTGTCTCAGTTATCTCCCTTTGTTTTATTTACTCTGGAGTCCATGTTTTATCTTGTTATGTTCAACGTTTCCCCAGCTTTTGCATCTGTTTATTATTTTACCCCGTTCTGTGTATTATTGAATTTTTATGGTTATTACTTAGTACTTGTGTAATTTATTTCAACTAGCAGTAAATAATTAACTAAATTACAGATATATGCATATTTTATTTTCTCCGTCATGGGTTAGGGAATGGGGACTGTGAGGTTCCTAAAATAATAATAATAGAAAAAAGAATAAAATAAAACTAGATGTTGTCGGAAACGACAGCTATCCCCGCACTCCCTGTTTGACACAGAAAACAATTATTATACACCCTGGGCATAATTTTTTTCATTATTTTTGAATCTATCTGTTGATAGTCATTATCGTTACTAAAAGAATTCTAGGATATATGGTTGCTAAGTAGAATTCCAAAAAATAAGTGGTCTTTGAGACTTTCAGGAAATTTTAACAAGATTGGAATCAATATTTTTGAAATCCAGTTGATGAAAATGATTTTCCTAAACTAAACAAACAATTTAAGTATGGTTGCTAGGTAGAATTCCAAAAAATAAGTGGTCTTTGAGACTTTCAGGAAATTTACCAAAATTGGAATCAAATATTTTTGAAATCCAATCTATGAAAATGTTCGTCCCAAACTACACAAACATTTTAAGTATGGTTGCTAGGTAGAATTCCAAAAAAAATAAGTGGTCTTTGAGACTTTCAGGAAATTTACCAAAATTGGAATCAAACATTTTAAGTATGGTCATGATGGTTGCTAGGTAGAATTCCAAAAAATAAGTGGTCTTTGAGACTTTCAGGAAATTTACCAAAATTGGAATCAAATATTTTTGAAATCCAATTTATGAAAATGTTCATCCTAAACTACACAAACATTTTTAGTATGGTTGCTAGGCAGAATTCCAAAAAATAAGCGGTCTTTGAGACTTTCAGGAACCGCCTTTCAGAATCCTTAGTTTTCAGAATTTTATTTTTTACCAAACACTTGTCAGAATATAAGATAATATGCCAAAATTAAAAAAAAAATATGTGTCTTTGACATTTTCAGGAAATTTGCCAAAGTTGGAACCAGAACCAAAATTCAAAAGCTTATTGCAAATCTATAGACTATATGCAACAATTCTGCATAAAGATTTGATCCCTAAATCCAAAAAAGAAGGAGGAGTTTGCGTTACATGCCATATGTGTCTAATCCACATCTTTGGGTATTTGTTAAAATTGACATCATGGGGCCTCTTGTTTGCACCAAGACCAATATAAAAAAATCCGAAAGCTTATTGCGCATCTACAGACTATATGCAACAATTCTATAACAAAATTAAATCCCTAAATCCCTAAATGTAGGAAGAGTTTGTGTGTAAAAAATGACATCATGAAACATCTTGTTTGCACCAAGACCAATATCGAAAATCCGAAAGCTTATTGCGCATCTGCAGACTATATGCAACAATTCTACAACAAAATTAAATCCCTAAATCTAAAAATGTAGGAGGAGTTTGAGTCACAAGAAAAGTGTGACGGACGGACGGACGGACGGACAGACGGAGGGTATTACATTATCCCCGAACTTTCTTCGAAAATGCGGGGATAAACAAGACAAATTACATGTCTGGACCTGCGTCACCGTCACTCATGTTCAACTTAGAAAGTGTTTTTTTTTTTTCAATCTAACAGAATATCATGTATAGGTTTACCAATTCAAACAAGTATTCATTTACCTTATTACCAAAAATTCTTCAAATGAAAGTTATAATTGAGATTATATTAAGTTCAACCCTATTACCAACTTCACTAGCCAAGGGTTACGATCCACTCCTCTCATCTTCACCCTTGGCAGATCAAGCTGGTTTTCTGTAGTCTCAAATCCACGTCTTTGATTGGTTGCAGTTAACCTTCACTGCAGCCAATTAATTAATTACATTCATTTCAAAACAATAAAACCTAAAATATGGCGTTTAGTGATTTTTCTATTTTGCAAAATTTCCATGATTTAATTATCTTTCTTTACTTTTGAAGGGTTATTTCCTTGAAGTCAAATATATTGTGAATTGTTGTATTATAAGATGCAATAAATAATCATTTATTATTACAATAAATCATACTGAAATTCTTACTTTAAAGGGAGATAATTTGAAACTGATGTTTCACAAATTGTGGCTCAATCCGCCAAGGGTGGAGAGGAGAGAAGCTGATCGCAACCCCTGGCTAGCGAAGATGCCCTATTACTGTAATAGACAAAAAAGAAGAAAAAAAACAAAACTAAATGTACAAAGTTGAACAAAGCATAAAATGAAAATAGTCAATATCACGTCAGCAAAGGTGAAATTCAAATAAACACATACTTTGAATCTTTATGAGAAAACATATGAAAGCAATGCAAAAATTCAAGAATAGCTGCCCATGGTCAATGCGTTCAAAACTCTGCAACTTCTCTGGTCAAAAATTGAGTACCATGATGATATAATATGATTGAATAAAGTACAAGTTCA
The DNA here is from genome assembly GCA_002080025.1 of Modiolus philippinarum. NCBI lineage: Eukaryota > Metazoa > Mollusca > Bivalvia > Mytilida > Modiolidae > Modiolus > Modiolus philippinarum. The sequence goes on from MJUU01009428.1 coordinate 31,634, forward strand.
ATAATAGATAAATTTGACATTTTTTAAAATCAAAACTGGCCTAAAGGGGAGGTTCACATCACCAATGTGTTCAAACAACAGTAAAAACTTCCAAAGGTATTTAGTCAGAAATGTTAATCTTTCAGATTACACAAACCAGGCACTGTAATAGTAAAATATGCTGTAAAATGACTTAGTTCAACAATGCATAAATTTAACATTTTTTTTTTTCAAATCTGCCCAAAAAGGGAGGTGCACATCTTCAGTGTGTCAAGAACAACTGTGTAAAGTTTCAAAAGCACCAGATGTAAGGAGTCAGAGTTTCAGATTACACAAACTGAGTACTGTAATGTTAAAATTTAATGAATTTAATGAAAAAATGACTAAGTTCAACAATAGATAAATTCGACAATTTTCATCCAAATCTCACCAAAAGGGAAGGTGCACATCTTCAATGTGTTCAAAATAAGTGTGCAAAGTTTCAAAAGCGTCAGGTATAAGGTGTCAGAGTTTCAGATTACACAAACTCAGTACCCTAATGTTAAAATTTGATGAAAAAATGACTAAGTTCAACAATGGATAAATTCCACAATTTTTTTCCAAATCTTACCAAAAGGGCAGGTGCACATCTTCAATGTGTCAAAGTTTCAAAAGTATCGGGTTAAAGGTGTCAGAGTTTCAGATTACACAAACTCAGTACCCTAATGTTAAAATTTGATGAAAAAATGACTAAGTTCAACAATGGATAAATTCCACAATTTTTTTTCAAATCTCACCAAAAGGGGAGGTGCACATCTTCAATGTGTCCAGAACAACTGTGCAAAGTTTCAAAAGTATCGGGTTAAAGGTGTCGGAGTTTCAGATTACACAAACTTGGTACCCCCAAAGCGTGACGGACGGACGGACAGACGGACGGACGGACGGACGGAGTCGAGCGGCTCCTAGACCTGCGGTGACCGTTGGTGACGCAGGTGAAAATGATGCTGCTCGCATGCTCATCTCGGGAATATTGCTGCTGCTGCAGCCACTGTGCGGTGGGAAGAGCGACAAATTCGCTGTTTTAGGGTATGTTCACGTGCTCATTCCGTTGCTCACGCTGCTCGTTTTCATTTCGCGTGCTCATTTCGCTGCTTGTGCTGCTCGCGTGCTCATCTCGGGAATTCAGCGGTATGTGGTGGTGGTGACAAGTGTCTTGTATCTTGTGGTGGGAAAAGCTATAAATTCGCTGTTTAAAGGCATGCTCACTCTGCTCGTTTTCACTGCTCGTGTGCTCATTTTCGCTGCTTGTACTGCTCGCGTGCTCATCTCTGGAATTTGATAGGTGAATTGGGCCTTAAAGGGAGAGGAGGAGGAAAGAAAAGACAATGATAACACATTTTTATTCATCTTTAATCTTTTTTTTTAATTTTATTCTTTTTATTATCATTATTATTTTAGGAACCTCACAGTCCCCATTCCCTAACCCATGACGGAGAAAATAAAATATGCATACATCTGTAATTTAGTTAATTATTTACTGCTAATTGAAAGAAATTACACAAGTAATAACCACAAAAAAATCAATAATACACAGAACGGGGTAAAATAATAAACAGATGCAAAAGCTGGGATAACGTTTGGACATAACAAGATAAAACATGGACTCCAGAGTGCAAAGGGAGATAACTGGGACAAAAGACAAAAGGTAAAAGAGGTGGAACAAATCGATACCAATGCAACGGCAGGGTTAAGGTTATATGTAAAACAAAAGTACAGAAAATACATAGAAAAATTAAGGTACTGGACAAAGAACAATTAAAGAATAATAAAACTGAGATAAAGTACAAATACAAAGAACAAGATTTCTATTCGCAATGGTTATGCAAACAACACGAGAGAAGGCATCAAAACAGAATAAAACAATAGAAAGAGTTTTGGTTAGAATACTGAACCCGGTTGCCCCACCCCAACCGTCACACAACTCTCACACCATTTCGCTACGCTCACGGTGCTCTACGTTCGTGACGCTTGGAAGTAGGGTTTTTGGATCGCTATATAAGGAAAATGGGCGTGGTTAATAAGCTCATTTGCATATTTTATCAAATTCAGCGATTTAGCATGGGCTGAATTGGATCTAAAGTGACACGCTCTACTACTGATGTGATATGCCCCCCCCCCACACACACACACACAAAATACAACAAAAAAAAAAAACAGGAGTGTGATCTGCCCCCAAAAATAGGAGTGTGAACTGCCCGAAAATTGGAGTGTGATCTGCCCATGATACAGGTTTGTGATCTGCCTAAAATACAGGAGTGTAATCTGCCTAAAATACAAGTGTGTAATCTTCCTAAAACACAGGAGTGTGATCTCCCTAAAAAAACAGGATTGTCTGCCACCCCCCAAAGGAGTTTCATCTGCCCAATGACTTGCCTTCAGACCTGTTTATCGGACCAACACATAATTATAGAGTGGCGAACTTTTAGTAAATGCATTAAACGAATATACAACAGTTAATATGCCTATTTTCTTAAATAGTATACAATTTGTTTGAACAATAAACATTCAAAGTCGATGAGCCTTAACGTGTTATTTAAATACAGCACACTTTTTAATACAAATACACAAATATGATATTACCTCTTGATATGTTCGGAATATTCCTCAAATCAATGTTGAAATATGCATCTTTTCCAACTGTTGTGTTTTGTAATCCTTCCCCTGTGAGAATAGTCCTGTCCTTATTTTGCAGATCGACTATATTATGATAATTTCCATAAATACATTTAGAATGAATTTCACCTCTACATGATACACAAATTGTCAAATTACAGTTATTACATTTCCATTTTATTCTTGGGTTTTGCTTGCATACTTGACATGTCAAAGCAACTTGTCCCTTCTGGAGTTTATAAAGATGGGATTGTGCCATCCAAATTTACCTGCTTGAACCTAACAGAGAAAAACAAACCATTTAAAGAATGTGAAATTTCAGGTGAATTTATGCCTGAGTTGTGTCAGAGAATAATAAAAATATACTTATCGACTTAAATTATTCCCCTTTCAAAAGCCACCAGTTAAGGAGACGACAATTTGATTTTCAGGGGGCTTCGGCAGTTTGTCACAAATAAATAATTTAATCTTTGTGCCTGTAAAAATAAATACATGTATTCTAATCCTACTTTTCATAAAAATAAATAATCTAATTTTGATTGGAAGAATATTTTGTTTATTTAGGGACCGACCATTTAACCTGAAGGGGGGGGGGGGGGGGGGGG
>MJUU01009430.1:33397-44757 GCA_002080025.1 Modiolus philippinarum
AAAAAAAAAAAAAAAAAAACAAAAACAAAAACAAAAAAATTATCACGTGAGCATTTAACAAACTGCTGAGAATGGAAGAAATTGTTTTCTAATATTTTCTTTTCAAATTATTGCAGATGGAACAGAACACAACTAAGCCACGCCCACTTGTTTATATAAGCCGTACAGAGACATTCAGTGCCTGCCACAGACTACATAGTAAAGCCTTGAGTGACGAGGAAAACAGAAAGCTCTTCGGAAAATGCAATAATCCGAATGGACATGGTCATAACTACAAAGTAGAAGTAGTAGTTAGGGGAGGTGTAGACCCCGTCAATGGAATGGTTATGAATCTAGTTACTCTTAAGGAATGTATGGAACAATGTATCATGAAAGAATTGGATCATAAAAATATAGACAAGGATGTGTCATATTTTAATACCGTTGTTAGCACCGCTGAAAATATCGCTGTGTATATTTGGGACCAGTTAGAAAAACTAATATCAAAGGACCTTTTGTATGAGGTAAAACTACATGAAACTGACAAAAATGTTGTTTATTACCGTGGTGAAATGTGTTGAGACCATCAATTTAAAATTGGAAAGGAAATGTGAATCTCGGAATATTGTTTCAGAGGGAATATTTTGTAAACAATGTTCCATGTGCTACACTACAATCTTATAATAATCAAACAGCTTTTCAATGAATATGGATTATGTGAATTAGTTCATACAACTCTTTCGTACTAATAATATGTATGATCAGAGGATTATACTTTACAAAAACACTATATATATATACATTTTCTTGTGTAGTTTCCTTGCAAATTGTTACATGCATTATAATTTTCAGCCGTTGTAGGTGTTTCCTGTTATCCATTTTTTAAGGAAAATTTTGCACACATACTTGCCTCTCACTGATATTGCCGATGTCTACTGAAATTTATGATGATTCTTGACCAAACCCTTCGGGAAGTTTTGCGTTTGATTTTTCTTCCGTAGTGCGACAGTGTTCTACCAGCAGACTAGGCTCCTTGAGCTAGCCGGCAGTTTAGCGGCGAGCACCCCTTGACCCATCTTTCAAAATTACGTATTGTCTTTTTCTCTCGTTTCAATATTGTGGTCATGGAGTTAGTATTGGGTTTTATTCGTATGTTTTCATACTATAGGGAAACGGAATAGATAAAGGGGAGGTTCGGGTACCCATAAACCGGTTTAAACTTACCGCTGGCTTTTGCTAGTGCCGGTACCAACCAAGTCCGGCTGTCCCGAGTTCCTATCGATGTCTACGTTTGTCTTTTGTCTTAAATGTGTTTTTCTTGTGTAGTTCCCTTGCAAATTGTTGCATGTAATTATAATTTTCAGCCATTGTAGGTGTTTCCTGTTACCCATTTTTTAACATTAACCGAAGACAGCATTCAAGAATAAAATGTTAAATGCGAAAAGCTTGATTATGGTAATTGTAACCGATATTGTTTGGCCTGAATAACACATAATATTATTTTTTGTTCTTAATTTCAAATTGTTTTTGTCCGTGTTTTAATATTGTAGATACTTAAGATATTTTGGGATAGTTTCTGTATCAGAATGGCTGTCGAAGCCAAATACTATACCAGACGGAGGGTTTGGCAATCAGAAACAGCAGATAAGCCATGCAGACCGTGGTTGATATTGGACTATTTACAAAAGAATACAATTTTGATAATAAACTAGAGGTTGTCAGAAAGGACAGCTAAACCTGCACTCCCTGTTTGAGGGTATAACCCCCTATCCCTTATGTCGAGAGTACACCCAAATTTGAGATTAAGTCCCGAGTCCATTTTTTACTTTTTGAATTTTTTTTTATTTGAAGTACAAGTCCAAAGTGCTATGACTTTGACCCTGTGGAGTCCATGGACTCAAGTTGTAAAGTCCAAAGTACGCACAAAATAAGGCCAAAGTCCCTAGTCCAAAAAAGGGGTATACCCTCCTGTTTGACACAGTAAAACAATTGTTATACACCCTGGGCATAATTTTTCTCAATATTTTTTAAATCAAACTATTGATAGTCTACTTTTACAAAAGATTTCTAGGATATTTGGTTGATAGGCAGAATTCCAAAAAATAACTGGGTTTTGAGACTTTCAGGAAATTTACCAAAATTGGAATCAAATACTTTTGAAATCCAATTTGTGAAATGTTTGTCGTTTACTAATCAAACTATGTAGGTATGTTTGATAGGTAGAATTCCAAAAAAAAAATAACTGGTCTTTGAGACTTTCAGGAAAGAGGTATGGCCTTTTACCCGTGAATTTTATTTCCTTCAGCACACTAATTTTGCAAATACATTTAATCTTCTCAAAAACTGCTTTAAGACATCAACTGTTATATACACTATCAGAGCAAAAGTAGTTAACTATCCCAAAAAATCTGCGTTTTTCAAAAACGTTTTTGAAAAACGCAGATTTTTTGGGATAGTTAACTACTACTGACGGGACTATAGAACAAACAAACATGTAAGATTTGTTATTCACTACGGTTGAGACGGGTAAAACGGTCTAGATTTCACTCACATTTTTTACGATGTTTACGGATTAAACATCTCATAAGTAAAACAAAAATCTTATAGGTTTTACTCTTTTTCCAACGCTCAATACTCTGTTTTAACCTGTTTAAGGCACGACTTCTAAACAAAAAAAAAAAATAGTTCAGAGTGTAATAGGAGTAAAAAACAAACTGGACTCGGTGCACAACTAAACAAATACTTCTTGTAATTCCCTGCACACCCACACTCTAGGAGGACGTACGATTCTTTCTTTTACTTTAGTTAAATACTTTTGAATCCTTTGTATTTCTAGTAAGTCTGCCAGTTCTTCTTCGGCCACCCGCGCTCTAACGAATATACCGCTAAGAGGATAATACAAATGTACGATCTTCTCTTCCTCTTGAATATCAAGTATTTTGTAAACTCCGCTTGGCAGTCTCATTGATTTATAAATAATCATCTTTCTTACATTGTGTAAATCATACATTGCAAGTATTTCGTAAGTTTTGTTTTGTTCACTATTCATCTTTGTTTTCTTTTACTGATTTTTATTATATAAATCACACTATAAATTTTAGGTTTTACTCACTACAACAATTGAGACTCACTCCTACCTAAAACAACATTATGGTTTTTTTATCTAATAAATCTTTAGTTATAAAAAATGACAACGATTCCTAGATATTTTCCGGAAAATTCTAATACGAACAATTTTAGAACAATACAAGGAGCAAAAAATATGCCGAGTGATTTTTTTTCGTTTACTTATTGTTGGGCCGAGTGGATCTGGTAAAACAAATTTGCTAATGCACCTTTTATTTAAACCCTTATTGTATTACGACAAAATTATTCTTTACGCAAAAAATTTGGAGCAGCATTATAACAAGGAACTAATTCGAAGATTCGAGGAAATGGCGAAAAACTAGGAGTGTCTCTGGAAGACTTGGTGCAAGTATCTAATGAAGAAGTTGAGGACATCGACGAATTAGAACAGGATGACAAACAAAAAATTGTAATTTTTGACGACTATATTTGTTCACAACAAGATCAATCTTCTATTGTAAAATACTTTATAGGTGGAAGACACAAGAAAATGAGCGTAATTTATTTGAGTCAGTCCTATTTTCGGATACCCAAAGACTGTCGTCTGAATTGTAATTTTTACGTAGTGTATAATTTTCCGAGTAAAAAGGAGAGAGAACTTATATCTTCAGAACTTCAGGTCTCAAAAAATACGCTTGTCGAAATAACTAAAAATAAATATTCTTTTCTGTGTCTTAACTTACCAGACAAGAAAATATTTCATTGTTTTGATCGGGAAATACAAAATACGTTTTCTTAACTTATTAAAATCTATTTTACAAATTACTTTTAATGACAAATACGTTTTCTTAACTTGTTAAAATCTATTTAATCTCCTTTTTGTACCCCTAATATAATAGGTAATCGATACGCCGCAGTGAAATTTCGCAATGCAACAAAATCAATACGATGTCAACCTGTTGCCAAGTTATCAAGTAAATTTCCATTCGGTATGTTATTTTAGGTTTGTCACGATGAACAGCACTTGGTGAACAAGCCGAAATTACCAGAGGAAAAAATAATAATAATGGATAGTTACAATACGAACAGTGATATTATAAATCGGGATATAAAAACAGCAACCGGGAAGAATATTCTAGACTAATCACGCCATGCGCAGGTTATTCAGACCATGCTGGACTAAACTTTTCTCGTAGTTAACTTGTGGATGAATTTGTGCGTGTTCTTTCAGGGATATGATAAAGATTTATTATTTTTCTGCTTTGTCAATTGTTGTATGACAAATTTATCGTATACGTTATGGATTTATTAGACATTGTATATACGTCATGGATTTATGTGGACTGTCTACCATATGATTCAAGATTCAAGATTCAAGATTTTATTTACTCAAGACAGAATACACTGTAACGAAAAATTGTTAGTAAACAATGCATGTAATAGATCTAATAAACAATATAGAAAATTCTTTAGGACAAAATTAATAATAATACAATGTCAATGAAACAATGATAAAAATTGTATATCATCCTAATATAATAATATATAATTAACACATCAAAATATTATAAGGGCAGAGACATGTAATCATATGTCTCTGATAAGAGCAATGGTTCTAATAAACGTTATAATAAATGTACAATTTTGTTTAGAAATATTGATACGTTATCCAATACCCTTTTGTTGCACAATGATAACATACCTTTCAATTTTGTCTCGGATGGATTTTCGTAATAGTAACGGGGAATATATTTGTTCCTTTCTATTTTGATTGCCTCGTGTTGACATATAAATAAATAGTGAAAATCATCTCCAATCCCTTTAAAACATAAATTGCATGTACGATTTTCACGAACTGTATTTTGCCAGCGTCCAGTAGACAGTCCACATAAAACCACATGATAGACATAGCACATAAACCTCATACGTCATGGATTTATGTGGACTGTCTAGCATATGGTAGACAGAGCACATAAACCTCTAACGTATACACATTGTATATACGTCATGGATTTATGTGGACTGTCTACCATATGATAGACATAGCACATAAACCTCTAACGTCATGGATTTATGTGGACTGTGGTAATCGACAGCTTCCTCTAGGAACAGATTTATTCTTATCCAAGAAAATTCTTCCCTTGTATTCGTTTTTATTTGCACGTCTCTCAAAGTTTGTGAGGTGAAGAATACTAAAATGATCAATACCCTGTTCTTTGAGATTCCTCTTTAGATGTACCTTCTTCATGGAAAACTCTCTTGTGTTCTTTACTTCTTCACCCTCCAACATTTTCTGAAAGTCTTCTTGCGTTAACTTGGTCTTATTTAGTCCCTTACCCTTTGTCTTAACACTAATTACATTGTTTGTGTCAATTGTTATAGTCATATATAAACCGCCTTAATTATCTTAGCGTCTTTTTTATAATCATTAGCTAAATCACCTAAATTATTACCATTATAATTAGGTATTAGTTTTGCTTGTTCACCAGGTACATGAAGACTATCAGTGTCAGTATAATAAAAGTCCGACTCTACTTTATTTTCTGGATTTAACCTCGTCATATGATCGTACATGATCTTGTGGCTATAAGCCAGAACAAAAGCACCAAAATGTGACGGCTTACTGATCTTATCAACCGAGTCAATCTCGGATCTTAAGTAACCAGACACATACCAAGTAGATGAAATTAGTTCCAGGCCCGTAACCACATACTTATGATGAAACTTCCAGTATTCATTGTTGTCTCTTATTGTTTGGGTGTGGTTAAATATTGGTCTTTGGATCATTTTTCCATAGAGACCATTCATCAATAGTTTTGCTAATGTATACTGAACACTTCCTTTTTGACTAGTTTTCTTGAGCTGAAAGAATTTCTGTATATAATCATAAAACACCTTACTAGTTTCTTCCCAGTAATATCCCTCGATAATATTAACATCATAACCATATTTAATCATTTGTTCTATATCAACTCAAGTATACCAACCCTCCGAGTCTTCTAAGTCCCATTTAGTTGCTCCTTTTTCATCCTTTCTTGCTACTACTGGATGAAGCAGTTTCTTGTTTGTAACACACTTGACTTTATATATCCCCATTTAACCCTTCATCTCTGAGGTGGTATATTTTCTTTGTCCCACCGGATATTCGTGTAACATACTGGTTGGATAAAGGGGCACAACGTCCACATTTAACAAGAAATCAGTTACATCATCATAGTTAATGTTTTCCTTAAACTGATCAGATACAAACTCAGTCTTGCTCTTATAACACCGTCCACCGTAAATACTCTTTCTGATATTTTTCTCCATCTCTGTTGAATCAGATATGTCAACCACAGCTTCTTTAGGTATATAATCTTTCCAGATGTCGAATCCTATAGAACAAGTCGAGATGAAGTTAGTGATGTCCCTACCAAAATCTTTGTAACACTGGTTGCTTAACTTGTTAAACAATTCTCGTAGACCAAGTACGTCAGACTGAAGATAAACAAGACACTCATTTCTCATACTATCAGACATATCTTACCAGCGTTGCGATTGGCTGTGATCAAATTCTCCTTTTTGTACTTTGTAACCAAAATCAGACAATGCTTGACGCAAAGAACTACCTATGTGTTTCATCAGATCGAAACATCGTATTCTATCTTTTTGTAACCCGATTATGCTTCCGTTATTCATGATAAATTTTTCCGGAGCTAACCCCAGTTTATTCATACTCTTAACCAAGAAATAGTGATCAAAGTTACTCCCGTTATAAGCGTTAACAATAAAATCATCAGTGGCTTTGCCAGTGCCTACAGCAGTTTTGCTCAACAAATATCGTACAAAATTGTCGACGCAATCATCACCAGCGTAGTAACAAAATCACTATTTTTTTATAACACACCTCACAATAAAATTTGTGGGAAGCGTAATATTTTTTTTTGATGTTCATTGTGGGCTTGTTTTTTTCAGCATCTGTCTCATATAGTTTTCTTCTTCCCATTTTTATAGTATGATTTTTATCTACAATAGGCGATTAATTCTTGCTTTTATATACCCTTACCTAACAGTTGACCAATTTTTGATGCGGCGCTGTCGTTGGAATATTTTTTTTATTTCTTTAATCAATGCACCTGGTTTTGTCGAAGGCACATATTCACTTGGTTTTGTCGGTGTTACTGCCGTAGGCACATGTTCACTGCCGTAGGCACTTGGTTTTGCGGTTGGTGCTATTTTATCTGCTACATACTCTCCCACTTTTTCACCAAGTTTTTTACTCCCAGTGTCTAATGCTGCGATGGCAGATTTCTTTATTGTCTCTTTCGCCAGTTGCTTTGCGGCGTTGCAGAATATGCTGTCGAATAGTCAACCACCTATTTGTTCCCTCGTTACCGGGTCAACAAAAACATATATTCCCAACTCCTTACTTTATACTTTTCTCATTTTTTTCTTACCGTTTATATTTCTCTCAGAATAAAAGTAAAACTGGTGTCAACATCATTCAGGTCTATATTTCTGCCGTCTGCGTCTGTCACCCAAACACGAATCGAGTCAATCCTTGTTTTGTTTACTCTCGAATATCCTATATGATATGGTGTTCTTTCGAACGGGTAACTACGAGTTTGATTTGCAGTACTAGAGACGTAGATTACGTCACCCGACTTACCGTCTACAACGGAACTAGTGATCAAATCACAATGAACATAAATACTATCTATCCCGTTAGTGATGTTAGGCAATTTACTACCGTATTCCGTCTCCTTTACTATTTTCTTGTCGAACCCGATTAACTCAGCAAAGTTACCGTCTCTCAAGTCTAGTACCGCACCTCCCTTTAGTGTAATTAACACCTTAAAGCTCGTCAGATCAAAGTCCAGCCTAATTGGACTGTCTTCGTTTTTGTCGTTTACCGATAGAAATTCTGCTATATAAGTGGACATGTCCCCGTAGCTGTAGTTACCATCAGCAAATGTTAATTCCTTGAATATTTTCCCAGGGTCAAGACTATATTTTCTTGTTATCATAGAACTCAGAAACATTATACCAACTGTAAGTCATACTATTTATTTGAGACAAACCAAAAACATACTGCTTATTCTTATCTAGTACCAAGGGTTCTTCGAACTGGGTCACAAAATCAGAAGGGGTTCCGACGCCGGCATAACTAGAAAGTGTTATCTTTTGTTCCATTTTTATTACTCGAAATATTTTCTATAAATTCCTTCATGCTGTTCTTCCGTTATATCAATGTGTTCCAGAAGAGTGTCTAGAATAGTCATTCCTTCGTTTATTAGGGTCACGACATCTACATAAAATATTCTTGTATTTACCACTCGACTTTACTAGAGGATGAGACGAAAGAGTGACAAGATTTCTAAACGTACGCTTCGCAGAATTAGAATACTTTTGTTTAGGATTGTATCTCTTTGTTACTAAGTCAATGAAGTCATCATCGACTAATGAATCAATTACTCGTTGTCCTTTTTTGTCTAGTCCGTACAACTTATTATATTCAAGAAGCTATTCTAAATCTAACAGTAAATCAGAAAAGGAGCCGTTAGCGTCTATTTTATATGACCCCGGTGAAAATCCTTTACCAGTTTTCCCCTGCAATGTCTGGTAATACTTTTTATTTTTGTCCATGAGATATTTAAAATTTTGTGGAGATTCCGCCTTAGATTTCATTGTTCCCAGTGTTATGTTCATACCCTTTGCCTTCTTAATCTTTTCTTCGTTACTCAGGTCAGTGTTATCTAGTTGCTCAGCATCATATTGATTATATATATTTACACCACCTTTTTTTTTATTTGAGTTACCTGCCCATCTTGTTTCGAATATACTGATGGTCCTTGTATTGCAGGTGGTTCCTCCAGTCCTTGTATTGCAGGTGGTTCCTCCAGTCCTTGTATTGCAGGTGGTTCATCCGGTACCGGAGTATCCATAATATTAGGAACAGGCTGACCCATAATATTAGTTACGGGAATTAGTTGACCGAATGCCGTAGGTGCCTGTATTACAGGTGGTGGTGTTTTTATTGCTTTTGTTACTGGTTCAAAGAATTCCTCGAGTTTATCCGACTGAACACTTTTTCTTATTCTTTTTTCTTCCTTCTTCTTGATATAATTCTGTACCGCTTTCTCTGCTTTTGACTTCTTTTGAGCTAGATCCTTTAGTTCGTTTAACATTTTTTCTTCCTTTTATAAAAGATAAGTAATAAAAATGGGTATATTTAATGAGATATCTCAGACGGTGTCAGGAGGTCCGGTAGGACAAACGGAGACAAATTTTGATGTAGTGTTAAGTAAGTATGCGAGCAAGGCTCAGTTAGATAGATATTTCCGTAAAGGACAAGACTTAGACGTAGGAGGGTATAAAATCATAGGTCTTTCACCCGGTTCCGGCAACGACCACGTAGCAACAATAAAGCAAATAAGCGATACTTTCTTTCCTGTAGTAGCGCGTAAAGACCTGGACATGAATAAGAAGTATATTAGGGGACTCGAGACCGACTTAGATGACCCAACCTGTGTGGTAAACAAGAAATGTTGCAACAGAAAATAGACACACAGAAACGGAACTTTAGAGCGGAGTTTGCTAGTAAGGCTTTTGTTGCTGCAAGTGAACGAGAACTAAGAAAAGACTTGCACAGACAGTTTCTAAGACCAATTCACATATCACAACTTGAGAAAAAAAATAAGTACTGTTTATACTAAGACTGAGGTAGACGCCAAGCTAGACCCTGTTTTTACTAAGACTGAGGTAGACGCCAAGCTAGCCGATTATGAGGGTTATACAAAAAGTGAAATAGATACTAAAATTCAGGATAACAAGAGATAATTAAGGAGATTTTTCAATAAAACAGGAGAAAAGAAGTACGAGAAAAAGAAAGCTGCATCATTTTTTGCAAGAGTGAAACCCGGATATTATAAATTGACTACGAATGTAAAAGTCAAGTGGTTAACGGACGATTCCTATAACGACGGTGATATAGAGGAGGATCTCGACAACTGGAAACTAACCCTAAACCCGACGGACGGCAGTGCCGGTGAAACTCTTTATTTGTTTGGTGCGCATCTAATATTTGAGTCGTCAGAAGAGCGCGTAACTAATTACCAAATTAAGATCATGTTGAAAATAGATCAATTGGGCGCATCAAAGGAAATATCTTTCACAAGAGTAAGTACAGGTAATAAGGTCGAGATAACACTTTTTCATATCGAGAAAATAAGAAATAGCGCTACTTGTTCACTTCTTTTTACATTCTATCGATCAATTATGAAATTAAGCGAGAAGAGTAGAATTGCGGTGGTCGAATTAGGGAAAACACTAATTCGTTGTTCTGATTCCTACAGAGTATTGGGAAAGATATTCAATGTTCTATCCGTGATTACGGTTCTGAACTAGATTTCTTGGAAGAAGGAACTAACGTTATCTAAACTGGCGACGAAGCTACTGATTATAAAATAATTAACGAGCGTGATGTTATAGGTCTATATAAAAAAAAAGATAATCGCCAATATCGACATTGAACTAAATGGTAAAGCGTGTTCCATAGAGTGTCATACTTGGAATGATTTTGGAAGTGAATTTCGTCAGACTGCAGTGAACTTAAGTCAATGGAAAAAAGAACATTCCGGTAATCTTTCTAATGGGGCTCAAGAAGTTAAATTGCACCTGGGTTATATTGCTAAATATGTGATGATTAGTATAAGAGGAAAAACAGGTTATCGGGTAAGAAAATTTAGTCTAACCCCGGAGGAACAATACCAACATGTATATCTAAGTCCTCCAGTTAACACAACACCATACACTTTTAGTTACTCTCTGGGCGGTCTATTTGGTATGTCTACGTACCCTATTGCTCCTCGTGTAACTCCGATACCGATCGGGCTTCCAGTGCCTGCGGCAGACAACAACTTCACTATTGATAAACCATTTGTTATAAACGGGAAGATCTTACACTCACCTGGGAATGGGTTTCAGCAGTGGATAAAATTCAAGGATAAGTGTACACCCACATTTACTGTCCGTTTGTGCGTCGGGGATATGAGACAAGATACTGCAGTAGGAACTCCTCCGTACATCGCATGTTACAAAAAAGGGACGACACCAATAACTAGCACCGAAATTCTAGAGACCAGGAAATCCATCAGTGGTCATAATCAATATGAGATAAAAATGAGTCAGACGTTTGAAAAGAACGACGAAATATTTTTTGGAGTTATAGCCCCAACCGGAATCGTTTGGCTAGTTTCTCCAATAACCTCACTAAATGTAATCGAAGTCGAAATTAAGTTTTAGTGTAATTTATATGATAAAAATCAGTTAAAAAA